>JAODUG010066716.1:0-13886 GCA_027564795.1 Aphredoderus sayanus
TATTTGTAACTGTTTTTTAACTACATTGCTGTACAAATAAGTGCCCCATTGGGGACAAATAAACATTTACTTACTTACTTACTTACTAATGAAAACCCCCAAATAAGTATCTCAGAAAATTTGAATATTTTGAAAAGGTTAAATATTGAAGACACCTGGTGCCACACTCTAATCAGCTAATAAACTCAAACGCCTGCAAAGGCCTTTAAATGGTCTCTCAATCTAGTTGTAGGCTACACAATCATGGGGAAGACTGCTGACTTGACAGCTGTCCAAAAGACACAAAAGGTCATTGCTAAAGAGGCTGGCAGTTCAGAGTTCTGTGTCCAAGCACATTAATAGAGAGGTGAAGGGAAGTAAAAGATGTGGTAGAAAAACGTGTACAAGCAATAGGGATAACTGCACCCTAGAGAGGATTGTGAAACAAAACCCATTCAAAAATGTGGGGGAGATTGCAAAGATTTGACAAGACACAGCGTCAGAAGCGTCTCGCCTGGGCTAAAGACAAAAAAGACTGGACTGCTGTTGAGTGGTACAAAGTTATGTTCTCTGATGAAAGTACATTTTGCATTTCGTTTGGAAATCAAGGTCCCAGAGTCTGGAGGAAGAGAAGAGAGACACAGAATCCATGTTGCTTAAAGACCAGTGTAAAGTTTCCACAGTCAGTGATGGTTTGGGGTGCCATGTCATCTGCTGGTGTTGGTCCAATGTGTTTTCTGAGGTATAAGGTCAAAGCAGCCGTCTACCTGAAAGTTTTAGAGCACTTCATGCTTCCT
The DNA here is from genome assembly GCA_027564795.1 of Aphredoderus sayanus. NCBI lineage: Eukaryota > Metazoa > Chordata > Actinopteri > Percopsiformes > Aphredoderidae > Aphredoderus > Aphredoderus sayanus. The sequence continues at coordinate 777 of JAODUG010066716.1, forward strand.
GCTGCTGACCAACTTTATGGAGATGCAGATTTCATTTTCCAACAGGACTTGGCACCTGCACACAGTGCCAAAGCCATCAGTACCTGGTTTAAGGACCATGGTATCCCTACTCTTAATTGGCCGGTAAACTCGCCTGACCTTAACCCTTTAGAAAGTCAATGGGATATTGTGAAGAGGAAGATGCGATACGCCAGACCCAACAATGCAGAAGAGCTGAAGGCCACTATCAGAGCAGTGCCACAAACTGATCGACTCCAAGCCACGCCGCATTGCTGCAGTAATTCAGGCAAAAAGAGCCCCAACTAAGTATTGAGTTCTGTACATGTTCATTTGGCCAACATTTCTAAAAATCCTTTTTTTGTATTTGTCTTAAGTAATATTCAAATTTTTTGGAGATGCTGAATATGAGATTTTTACTAGTTGTCAGTTTTAATCATCACAATTAAATGAAATAAACATTTGAAATGTATCAGTCTGTGTAATTAATGTCACACTCCAAACTCCATTATGGCCAAGACCAAAGAGCTGTCAAATGACACCAGAAACAACATTGTAGACCTGCACCAGGCTGGGAAGACTGAATCTGCAATAGGTAAGCAGCTTGGTGTGAAGAAATCAATTGTGGGAGCAATTAAAAGACAATGGAAGACATACAAGACCACTGTAAATCTCCCTCGATCCGGGGCTCCACGCAAGATCTTACCCCGTGGGGTCAAATTGATCACAAGAACGGTTAGCAAAAATCCCAGAACCACACGGGGGGAACTAGTGAATGACCTGCAGAGAGCTGGGATCAAATTAACAGGCTACCATCAGTAACACACTACGCCGCCAGGGATTTAAATACTGCAATGCCAGACGTGTCCCCTGATGGTAGCACACTACACCGCCAGGGATTCAAATACTGCAATGCCAGACGTGTCCCCCTGCTTAAGCCTGTACATGTCTAGGCCCGTCTGAGGTTTGCTATAGAGCATTTGGATGATCCAGAAGAGGATTGGGAGACTGTCATTTGGTCAGATGAAACCAAAATAGAACTTTTTGGTATAAACTCAACTCGTCATGTTTGGAGGAGAAAGAATGCTGAGTTGCATCCAAAGAACACCATACCTACTGTGAAGCATGGGGGTGCAAACATCATGCTTTGGTGCTGTTTTTCTGCAAAAGGACCAGGACGACTGATCCGTGTAAAGGAAAGAATGAATAGGGCCATGTATCGTGAGATTTTGAGTGAAAACCTCCTTCCATCAGTAAGGGCATTGAACATGAAACGTGGCTGGGTCTTTCAGCATGACAATGATCCCAAACACACCACCTGGGCAACGAAGGAGTGGCTTCGTAAGAAGCATTTCAAGGTCCTGGAGTGGCCTAGCTAGTCACCAGATCTCAACCCATAGAAAATCTTTGGAGGGAGTTGAAAGTCCGTGTTCATCAGCTGAGTAGCGGCTGGCGTCAGCTGATGCCAGCAGCGGACGTCCGTGGCTTGACAGAACTAACGCTGTGCTCAGTTTGTGCAACTAAACTACCGTATTGGTCCGAATATAATTTTTTCTCCCCTTTTTAAATGCGTCTTAAAAAGTCAGGTCGTCTTACATTCGGGGTCTTGACAAAAGGCGCCAAATACAACAGTGTAGGCTACATTAGTTGTAAACTACGGTTGTGTATGCACTCATCCACTGTCCCTTGCTACTAGCATACTTACAGATGCATGATTTCAAAGCTAGTGAAACGTATTCAAATTCAGCCAGGAGAAATAACGGAGGACTCTGACTCAAACGTTTTAAGATAATAGATTAAAATGATCAATGAACATTACAGGTACAATGTGTTACACAGCCGTGGACTGTAGGAAACGCACACTCGCCAATGGTCTCATGTGAAATGAAAATGTCGTCTTGTTAACCACTCCCCCTTCTTTTTTTTTGCAAACTGATAGTAACCTCCTATTAGTTCCCTGAAAAGCGAGTAAAGCCTTCAGGTAGAGTTCTATGGTTATTACTTCTTCCGCTAGGGAAAGGGTGTATCCTTACTCTGTTATACATCGCCTTCTCTTGGCCAGGAAATGAATAGTGATAACTTAGTAAAAAGAGGGAAGCGTGGAATAACATAAAGAGAATTAAAAGCATAACGCATAATAGAGAAACGTATAGGTATAATATTTTATAATCTCACACTAGCCTCGGATGGTGTAGAAGAATGATGCGACTATCGCTGCGCTGCAGGACAAGTCGTGCGCAACGCTTGCCCTCAGACTTCAGAGAGAAGTTCCTGTCTTTTCAGCAATGAAAGAAAAAATGAAGGAATAGTCACTCCTATCCCCTGGATTAGATTGGCAATGCTGATCGAACTCTTGTTTGTTTTGACATGCCAACATCGGTCACAAATCAACATAAAGTATTTTCTTTAACATTTGGTGTTCAAAGTGTTTTTCCAAAAATGATTCTTGACAAAGAAGGGGAGGTCGTCTTATATTCGGACCAATACGGTATTCAGATGACACGTGCAATGTACAAATCTCTACCAAAAGCTTTTTCTCAATGATGGCAAACCAGTCTGGCATGAGGAGCCAAAAAAATACAGCATCACCTCAAAAAGCCAAACACACACACACACACAAAATGACTTGGCCTACAATGAATTTGCTAGGCCTAATGACACACATAAATAGGTTTTATATTCAACATTTTTAGTTTTACTAAAACAATGTTTGGTTCCACTATTCTCACACACTAACGAGAAACCACAGTCGTTATTTTAAAGTTATGAATAGGCTATTTAGTAACTATGTTGCTATACTGATATTTATACCAAAATACGTGTGTGTGTGTGTGTGTATGTATGTATGTATGTATATGTGTGTATGTATATATATATAATGATTTATTGGGAGAAACCAAACAACTCTATGTAAAATAAGATTATCAGCACCACCATATAGCCTAAATGGATTTATTCTCATTTCATAAATCCATATTTTGCGACTATGAGATTGGCAGTGGAATCAGACTTGTTGAATGCTCGACTATTTGGTGTCACTCTTATTAAACACATACAGTACAATTAAACCATGTTCAATGTAGTAATTTCTCTTTAGCAGGGCGGGGGCCACAGCTTTCACTTGCTTCAAATCATAAACCATAGTGACCTTAATCTATTTAGTCTTAGGTACTGGTCCAGCCCATCTCCACATACCCGGCCAAACCACTGCACTACAGAAACGGCTAGATCTACTCGCTCCATTGTGCCATGCTGTTGCACCACCTGCGTCGTGACTCATTTTGAACAGGGTTTAGCTGGCTGTGTGGCAGGCGGGCATACCACCTCTTGCTTGGTGAGCACTGCAGTACTCAGAGGCAGGCCGTAACTCTTTTTATGGTCAAACAGCTTAAGCCCCTAGCTGGTTGGGCCCTTGTAAACATGGTACAATGCTGGTTGGGTCCTTGTTTTCTGTGTTGTATGAAGTAAAGAGCATGTGATGTTCAGTAGTGCAGGTGGGTGACTGAGCCATTTGACTGTAGGTTGACTGGGTCCATCTCTGGTGTAGCTTTTGACGAGCAATCGGGTACTGTAGTGTTTTTGTGCGTGCGTGTGTGTTTATTACCACTCACCTGATACCACTTCAGACTGCAGTACACACAGAGCCAGTCGTGCATTCAGAGAGGCAAGCATTACACACACACTCGCACAGGCCTAATTCCATATTGTTTTTAAAGCTTAAGCACAGTACAGTATGTCAAGTTATTCAGGTTAGTTTGTTGTGGTTAATGCTTAACCTGGTTATTAGCCAACAGTTTTTCTTCTTTTTTTAATTATTTTGACAATGATTGTTCTGTGCTTATACTAGGTGTGTTTGCACCAAAATATCAAAATGCTATTCTCACCTTATGTAAGGCCAGGCATTCTCACTTGGAATCATATTGGTTAGCTTTTAGGCAAATTAGAAATAAATGCACCGTTTCTATAATTTTTTTTTAAAACATTGTATTTTTTAAACAAAACTACAATTAATCTAAATGATCCAAGGACATTTTGGAAAACAATTAAATCTTTATATGGGTGGATGGTCTAGTGTCTAGTGGTCTGGGTGCTTTACTCCCAGCCGGAAGGTTGTGGGTTCAAGCCCTGGAGCTGGACTACCTGCAAGCATTTTTGCTCCCAGTGGTTAGGTGCTCCTTGCATGGTTTGCACCGCTATTGGTTTGTGAATGTCCAACTATGACAAATGCTACATGTAAGTCGCTTTGGATAAAAGCCTCTGCCAAATGCCGTAAATGTAAATATTGTACAAAGAATAGTTCAGACCTTCCTCCATGCATTTTTAACCCTCGTAATGTCCTCTGGGTCAAAATGACCCAAATCACTAGCTCCTGTGTGGCAGATAGAAGGCGCTAAACCTAATTCTACAGCTTACACAAACATATGATGTGCACTGCTAAAACAACAAGGTGTGTGTTTGAAACCCGAGGACAACAGGAAGAGTAAAAGGAACAAAAAACAACACAAATACATAAATAAATATATACACACAGCAATGCCAATTGAAAAACACACAAATCATACACAACCAGATGGCGCCGCCGTGTGGCCAAATACGATATTTCTGAGTACATTACGAGGGTTAAGATCAGACGAAATACCAGTAATCTGGAAGTCTGCTTTTATGATTCCCTAGTTAAAAGGAGGAGATCCCACTGTATTAAATAATTATAGACCAATTTCCAAGCTATCTGTTTTAGCCAAAATCTTGAAATCGATTGTTAATATGCAATTGAAAGATGTTTTGAATAAATATGAAATCTTATCAGCTTACCAGTCAGGTTTTAGAAAGAAACACAGCAATATCACAGCAAGTCTTAAAGTAGTAAATTATTTTATTTACTCTGTCGACAAAGGGCAGTCCTTTTTATTGATTTATCTAAGGCTCATCTGCTGAAACTGTTTCATTGTTTTCAAACTATTTATCAAACAGATCACAGTGTGTGCAAGTACAGGGTCTTCTCTCTGAGTCTTTAAACATGTTGAAAGGGGTACCTCAGGGTTCGGTGTTGGGACTACTCCTTTTTACAATTTAAATAAAGAACTTGGGTATAGATATACTCCATGCTAACATGCATCTCAATGCAGATGATGCTGTCATTTATTGCTCATCATCCTCACAAATACGTGCTTTTACTCAGCTGCAGCAGGCCTTCAATATGATTCAAGAAAAACAGAATCACTTGAAACTTGTACTAAATGCTGGTAAAACTAAATATGATGTTTATCAATTCCAAGAAAAAATCTGTAGATATTCCAATGCTTGTTACTCTGTGGAAACATTATTGATCCTGTTTTGGCAGTTGTCTTGCCAGTGTTTTTAGTGTTCATATTTTAATTGTTGTTCTCCAAGGTGATCAATTAGTGGGGGATACCGGTAGTAACATTATTGCTATTATCTTTTTATTTTCCATTTTTATTTTATTTTAGTTAAAGAAATATCACTGCGTTTAAATTAGTGTTGCATTTATTAATCATTTATTAAAGTGATGTGGATTGGTGGTTGTTATTAACAGTCAATGTTTGATTTGTAATGTATGTTATGTGTTATGTTGATGCTTTTGCTTTTCTTGGCCAAGACACCTGAAAATGAGATTTGTAATCTAAGCGTGTCTTTTCCTGGTTAAATAAAGGTTAAATTAAATAAATAAACAAATGTAGACCCAACACAAGTTGTTTGTTCCCTACTCGGGTTATTAAATATACAGTAGTATCCACCAAGCAGACTTCTCGACCTTGCTATGTTGACTAACATTTTTTGGTGCAGGCCAATCTTTGGTGTACGAGAACATGCTTTTTGTTTAAACCTGTCAGATCTGCCCCAACATATTAGTAGTATGCCTCCTTAGAATGTGGTTCACAGCTTCAGATGGAAAAACACCAAAGCAGAGCGGAAATCATAAGGAAACTTGTGAATTTAGAAACCCTGTCAGAAATAAGACAATTTATTTGATAGGGTGAACGGAATGGGTGGGAGTGAAGGTCAGGGACCTCGATGGACTCTGGGGATGTGGAACATCACGTTCCACGTCCTGAAACGAGAGCTGAGCCGGAAGGCAAAGCTCTCAATCTACCGGACAATTTTCGTTCCTACCTTCACCTCCTTCACGTTGAAAGGAGCCAGTTGAGGTGCTCCATGGGCGCCTCCCTAGGGAGGTGTTCCAGGCTCATCCAGCTGGGAGGAGGCCTCGGGGAAGACCCAGGACGAGGTGGAGTGAATATATCTCCACACTGGCTTGGGAACGCCTCGGGATCCCCCAGTCAGAGCTGGCTAATGTGGCTCGGGAAAGGGAAGTTTGGGGTTCCCTGCTGGAGCTGCTGCCCCCATGACCTGACCTCAGATAAGCAGTTGAGAATGGCTGGAGAATGCTTGGACAGCAAGCCAGACCTTGAGGTGAGGATTTTGATGAGGATTAAATAAATGCATTCCACTACTGTAGAACTTCTACTCTATACCAGATATTTGGTATGAGTACAAAGATAGGAGGCAAAATGCTAATTCTGGTATTAGTCGATGCGTGTTTACTCTACATCTTAAAATGTTATGTCCAATTGAGAGGTTTTAATTGCTGAAATCGATACTAGATCTTACACCTTACCCTTTAAGTGCTCATGTCCCTCAAAATAAATCTTATCTTCCATATAACACCTCTCCTTTCAGCCTGCAAGCTCTGGGCTAAAGGAGCAGGGTCAAGAATATCTCCTGTTTACTAGGACTTTTTTCTGTAGCATCATATCCTTCAAGGATGATGGTAGCACACACTCCGGTTATACCCTTCTCTCAATTGGTCGCTTTCAGAGCTCAAAGAGGATTTTATGTGCCCTTGAACTGCAAGGGCAAGAGTGCCATCGCCTCTTTCTATTCAGAAAAGCTTTGCTTTACTCAGTGGCTCTGTCTTGTATGTTAGGATTGACAGGTTAGCATTCCCTGGAAAGTTGAAGTGTTAAGTTTAAACATTAAAGGCCAATTGAACATGTGTATTAATAGGCTCATGTGCCTGCTAATGTAAATTGTCTGGACCTTTGTGTTGTAACGGTTCTGAAACCGAGACCAAAACCACGATATAAACATCCACGGTCTCTTGCAAGTTTGAGGTGCTTGTGACGTGGTTCGCGGCTTTCATGTTGTTCTCACAATAGTCTCTGCAGCATGTCCAAGTCCACGAAGGAATGAAAACTGTCAGAGGGACTAGTTTGCTGTAGTGTCAGCCGCTGTCTCGTCTCTGTGTACACGCAATGTGCTGGCAATTTGGCCTTGTGGTACTCTCTAAGTTGTTTTCATGTAGAGGTTCCAAGCTTGTGCTTCCCCTGCATGCATCGTTTAGCTTTTTTATTATTAAGTGTTCTCCTCTTTATTGTCCTAACTTGTTAGTGATTTAAAGGAAAAGCAAAAGCACTCCCACTGTGTGTTGTAATCCAAGCTTCTCTATCTTCTTTGGTTACATGGCTGGCACCATCCTTTTGTTTTGCTTTGGAGATGTTGGTGCTTTGTGAGACATCTAGTTGCATAAAGTCATACTGCGACTGTAATAAATGGCATAAAAAATCCCAGTAAAGAGTAAAATAAAAGAAAGGGGGGAATAAAGAAACCGAGGTTTGAACCAAGCCGTGGCTCAAAAATAAAGGTCTGAACCGAACCGTGTATTTGGAGAACCGTTACAACCCTACTTTTTGTATGTGCGTGCATGTGCAAATCATTTACCATCCATCTGGGAACCCCCAGACTGCAACCATGGCTCCAAGCAAACCTCTGTCAACATGCCAGCTGGACTTGCCTTGCCCTAGTCTAACCTCGGCCTTATGCCAAGGCCAGTGGTCTGGGTGGTCAGGAAACCACCGTTCTCTGGTGTCAGGGAGGTCTCAGCTTGTACTCAGCCTAACCTTGTATCAAGGCTCACCAGTACCGGGGGTACTGGTGAGCCTTTTTCGAAGGCAACTGCCTCGCGTTTGTGTCAAATCATATTTAAAAGAACTGTATTGTTGTAATTAAATACCCAAATCTACCATCTGGCCACAAAGACATTTATAGACAGAGGTATACACAATGCGTTGTCTCTGATCAGCGGGAATGTCTTCAAGTTTTAAGGTAGGAGATTTTTTGCTGGTTTACAGAAAGAAATCTGCTTGTGAGATAATGTTTAAAGGAACTGTCAGCATGGTCAGTTGGCCATTCATTGTGGTCGTGAGTGGTCTGATTGCATATTACTAGTTTCCATTTTAATTTGAAGTTGCCTTGGTTTGTGGAAACTGGTAATGACTGCAGAAATTAGGTGAATATAAATAGTATCCTTTGACAGCAAACGCATCAAATCTCATTGTGCACCACCTGGTTAACAGGTGGTGGGGATGTTTGGAGAGTGCAGCTATGTTCTGTAGTGTACCCATGACATATCAGCGACACTCTGAGATCACGTTAGCAGTTCACAGTAAACGATCGTTGCTTATTTGCTATGATTTCCCTCTGAGCTGGGGCTCGGTCTGAGACCTCTAAACACTTGTGGGCAAGCAGAAAACAAGGCTAACGACATGTACTGTGAACATAAGAGGCATGAGGTTCTGTTAGGGTAATCCCAAGCAGAATGCTTCCACGTAGTGTGCAGCTGTGTAATTAATCTAGAGAGTGTGTCATTAGTTCCGAACTGTACATTTTGATATCAGATTTTGAGTGGAGAAGTTTTTTTTTATATACATATAAAAACAACAGAATGAACTATTCTGTTCAGGGGTAAATATGTTAATCACGTTATTTGTTTTCATTTCTATATATTTTTTGTACACATTTGAATGTGTGGCATGAAACCATTATAAGCATGACTGCGGTGTGTTTGGGGGTGGGGGGGGTGGGGGGGTCGTGTTTTGTATGAAGTCATCCAGCTATTAATTGTGTTAGCTTCGCAGCTGTTGACATTGGCCAGGACCAGATTGAGAGCGCTACAGGGCCCTTCTGCGCTCTCCCTTCCACTAGAATGAATTTGCCTCGTTCCCACACATTCCAGTTTTCTTCCTATCTCTGAGTGCATTCACGAATGCATGTTGAAGATTAAAATACCGTAGTTTTAAGACATTAATTTAGTATGTATATGTATATTTATTAATTGTGTGAATGATTGCAAAGACATCTAACAATATCACCCATGTGCCTCTGCAAGGGTCTTTGCTGTTTGCGCAAACTCCATGTTAGACCTTCTTTAGGTGTGGCACCCATCAAATAAATAAAGTTTAATTCTTCATGTAGTCTTGGCAAAGGATGTTCAAACAGATAACAAGATAACTTGAAATGAATAGTAAAATATTTGACTCAGGTCTATGCTGACCAGTAACGTCCTTTTTAATCCTCCCGCTGTCCTGTGGGTCAAAATGACCCGGTGCACTCGCCAGTAGCGGGCGTCAACCATAACAGGGACATATGACATTCTGCGTTTGGCTCCCTCTTCTGGTAGTCTGCTGAAATGCCTTAGGACAGCAGGAGGGTTAAATGGGTGCTCTGCTCATTAGCCAACCTGTTCTGGCTAACACTGCCCAACAGGTTGCCCTCCACATCTGTCCCCACATCTGCCTCCTTTGTGGACAGCCAGCGGACACGATGAATCGCCCCATAACCATTCAGGCATTAATGTCATATATACAGTTGGCACAGCCAAAACATGATTTGTGTTTAGCAGCCTCATATTGAAAATGTGTGTTCATATCACATGCGTGGCTTGATCTGCGTTACCATAACATGTAACAGGAGTAACACAAACAATGTAATATATATGAGATGTAGTTCATCTCAAAATGAACTACAGTTTTATTTTTTATTTTTTTTGTCCCGCTGTTCAAAAATCTTAATTGTAAATATTTTGTAGATGCCCCACATCAGAAAGGCTTGTGCACTTCTGTATGGCAATTTGATATCAAGCTGTGCTTGATCCCAATGGTCAAAACACCCTGGTGTAAGCTGTCCAACTGTTTGCTGGAAATAAATAACATAATGCTGTTTGGTATGTTGTAATTGACAACTTATATATATTTAGCATGATTATCAACGCATAAGACTGTTTGTTTATATTATGTATATTATGTATGTAGGCTAAACTTTTGCCACATACTGTAAACAACTATGTCATTCTCTGCTCAGGATGCAATTACTCCACTAAATCTTTACATAGGAAATGTAGAGATGTTGTTTGCTGCTTTATACAATTTTGTATAAAGCACCTTTTAACTATAGACCTACAGATTATTCCATATCCTACACATCTTAGTGGAATTTGAGTAATAACTAGCATATTTTACGATATCTTTTGGGGTTTATTCGTATTACTCTTTACAGCACAATTAAGAATAAGTGCCTCAATTGTCATTTCTTCTGAAGTTTGCAAAACACGGTTTATGGTGCAAAAATATTTTGGAAGCAAAATGACACAAGCGGCTTCAGTAATTCCACTTTTCCATATTTTAAAATGTATCGTTCACAGCTGCAGTTTTAAAAAGTAGGGAAATTCCTCTGTGGGCAAAGTTATTTGAAGGTAGCCATAAGATGTACATTTTACATTTATTCATCAGATAATGCACAACTCCGTGTAAATGAAACTAGTAGTGGAATAATTATTGTAGTAGCCATGTAAACAGCTTAGTACAAATATTGTAATTTTTGGAATAAGGGGGAAACATTCATATTTTGTCTTTGTAAACATTGCCAATGTAGGCTTGTTTTGCCGTTTCATGTTTCTTTACTCAGTGTGCCTTGTCACCTGCTGTATTTCACATCTGTGTTGTCTTATTGCTTTTCCTTTTTGCTATTCCTATGTTTTCTGTAGGGCACCACGATTCAAGGGCTACCAGCAGCAGGACAGCCAGGAACTCCTACATTACCTTCTAGACTCCATACGAGTTGAAGAAACTAAAGTATGCACATACACATGCAGTAACAAACATGTAACCAAACAAGAAATATTTTAAAGTCTATCTCAGAAGAACAAAATGTGTTGATGTTAGGTGGATTGTAACATTTTTTATCATTCTGGCAAGTGTAAGGTTGCCAGAACACACACACAAACTCCATGTAGGACAATTAGGGGACCCCACAGCAGAGCTTGAGAACCCACCAGTGGTCCAGTCAAGTCTGGAGGACACAAATTAGCGGGTGTGTCAGTGGAGTGGTCAGCCTGAGGCCTGGAATTGAAATGTTTGTGTGTGGGAGGGGGAAGGGGGGTATGGGCAGACCTCCCACCCATGTTCCCATGTTCACTTGTTCTCATTTAAATATGTGAACGCTGACAGTTGTTCCACTTAGAGGAACTGCAAGTGGCACAACCAGGATCATTGTGTGATCTTGGGAAACCCACAGCTGCTGAATGAACTGGCGGCGTATTTCCATTGTGCTGGAGGGTCACCCACCGCCCTCTCTTGTGCGTGCGTGCGTGCGCGCACACACACACACTCGCTCCCTTTTCTAATCAACGAGAGCTAGGGGGTGGGGTGGACCCCATTAATTCAAATGCCCACATACGCCACAGGGCTCATGAATGTTATGCATTGTAGAAATGTTGATATGCCTATCTGTCTTTCATACACACATACCCATTATTGTACATATTTTACAATTACAGTATTAATGTAAATGTTATTTCTTTTCTTTACTCAATTACACAAACTGAAGCATTTGAGATGAGCCCAGTGTACACTTAACACACGTATGCACATTTGCTTGCACACATGCTCGCACACACATACGCACTGTGACTGGTAGTTCACCAGAGGGTGTCGCCAATCTTGGAGCCCCTAAATGTTTGTGTTGATTAGCCATTAGTATCGGGGTGGGATCCAGATATGCTAATGTGGCCAACGAGACAATTGGGAGTAATTAGCAGAGGGCTGTGTTCTTTAAGGGCATGGTCTGCCTTTTTCACTCTTCACTTTCTAGTTTCCATCCTTGGACCTTGTCCCACCAAACCCCCATCCTGTAGCCCTGTTTGCCGCTTTGCTCCTTTTGGCATTAGACAGTGCATACTCATTTTGAGGTAGGGGAGCACTGTAATTAGTGTGGGGTGGGGCCTGTATTGTTGGTCTGTGCTGGGGTGCCAGCCCACTAGGCTGGGATTAACAGAGCTTTTTGACCTAAATAGTCAGGTCCCGGGCCAGGGGTCCGGGCCAAGGGGAAGACTGGTCGCATAGACACAGATCCCGGCCAGTAAACTATTGATTGCTGCTTCCCTGTTTTTGCACCATTTCACAGCTATCTTGCCAACGCACTCACTGACCGTGACCTATGCCTGCAGCTCCTGGTCCAAGTTCTAGTTAAATCCAATTATCGAGGCTAAGGCAACTCGTTCTATTCGGGCTAGACTGCCTCTTCTGCCAGATCTTTACAGCGTGTTAAAGATACAGCACATTTGATTATTCACCCAACCCAAGCCCCAGCCACAGCGCTCCAATCTTCCACCATGTCTGGTCAACTGGCATGACTGTCTCTACGAGTGCTCTACAAACGCTTTTCTGTCTTGGTGCCGTAATGGTGGAATGAGCTTCCTGCAGCAGTTAGGACTCTGGTAACTCATACCTCATAACACACTTTATGATGGTTCTTTATGTATGTACTGTAGGTGTGTAACGATACATGAATTCTTACCAACCTGTCACGGTACTGGTGCATGCAATTGTATAGAGAAAAGTAGTGCAAAGATGGATGCGGAGTGAAAATTCACAAGCATACAGAATCGTACATTTATTTTTCCTGTCAATTTCCTTTATAATGCAGGTTTTACTATGACCCTTGACGTCACCTGTAGTTTAGCAGTGTGTGTGTTTATGTATATACAGTGGGGCAAAGAAATATTTAGTCAGCCACCAATTGTGCAAGTTCTCCCACTTAAAAATATGAGAGAGGCCTGTAATTTTCATCATAGGTACACTTCAACTATGAGAGACAAAATGAAAAAAACAAAATCCAGAAAATCACATTGTAGGATAAATTGTAGGTCAAATAACAAAAGTTCATCTCAATACTTTGTTATATACAGTGGTGTGAAAAAGTGTTTGCCCCCTTCCTCATTTCCTGTTCCTTTGCATGTTTGTCACACTTAAGTGTTTC
>JAODUG010066727.1:0-13886 GCA_027564795.1 Aphredoderus sayanus
AGACTTAGCAGAACCTAAATCCTCTGACACTACAGGGAGACTTAGCAGAACCTAAATCCTCTGACACTACAGGGAGACTTAGCAGAACCTAAATCCTCAGACACTACAGGGAGACTTAGCAGAACCTAAATCCTCTGACACTACAGGGAGACTTAGCAGTAAGGAGCTGGATCCTCTGACACTACAGGGAGACTTAGCAGAACCTCAGTTCTAGGTACAGTATCCTCTGTGTCAGAGCAAAAAAAGTATATATAATATTATAGAACAGAAAGACTTGTAGAACTGCAAAGCAACGCCTTAACAACAAATGCAACCACACACACACCTTCCCCGAGGAAGAGCCGTCCGACGTCTCCTCCCCCTCGCTGTCCAGCTCCCAGGGCTTGCGGTTGCGGGGCTTCTTCTTCCTTCGCTTGCTGCCTCTCTGCGTGCCACGCCTGTCTGCCTCAGGCCGCCGCCCACCTGCAAGGCAGCAGAGAGAGGGGGGGTTGACGGTGGGAAGGGGATTCTAGACCCACAATGCACCTGGAGGAACCAGGGTCTGGACACGCTCCTTTGGGGAAGTGTTCGCAGTCGGTTCATTGTGAAACTATTGGAGCAGCCTTTAACCAATCGGCATTGCTGTACAAAAACGAGTACCGTCATGTTTTCTACATTTTGGCATCGACTTGGTACCGAAGTATCGGTTCTCGTGACGTCCCTAACGTCACCGCAGCCCCACTGGTCGCTGGTCCAGGGTGGCTTTGCCAACAGGGTGGCTTTGCCAACAGGGTGGCTTTGCCAACAGGGTGGCTTTGCCAACAGGGTGGCTTTGCCAACAGGGTTTCCAGACTATGGCGTTAAGTGAACATTGCCCTCCCCTTCCCAACAGCAGCCGCGTGGCTTACCTTCATCGTCTTCGTCTGGCGGGGTCGAAGGTCGTGGGATTTTCATGTCACCCTCTTGGAGCTCCTGCGGCTCTTTCCTCTTCACCTGAAATCAAAAATATGAATCTGTGTTTTCAAACCGTCTGTATATTCTGGTATATTACACATCACGGTGTGAAACATGGGTCATGATATATATTGCAATACTCAGTATTCTACACAATATACTGTTGATTTTTGAAGTTAAATGAAGTTAAATCTGTTTAATAAGTAATGTATTGATGATTGTGTTCTATCCGTAATTTCTATTATCAATCTTTATTATGGATATTTATATTTCCGTCTTGTTCAGTATATTTTCTTTGGGCTTAGTTACACCTGTTCGATTTTAAATGTATCGATACTGGGCACTTGAAACTCGATACTGTATCGTGGAAGAGAGAGAGAGGAAAAAAAAAGGTAAAAAAAAGTATTGCTCCACCACTGCCCTAGTGTGTGTGTGTGTGTGTGTGTGTGTGTGTGTGTGTGTGTGCGTGCGTGCACCTTGAACGAGGGCAGTCGTAGGGGTCCTCGGAAAGAGAAGCCCTCCATGCCTCCACTCTTGGCCCAGTCCACCAGAGACACCAGGGGCTCCCGTGGACGGTTGGCCTCCTTCTTCTCCTCGTCACGAAGCGCAGACACGCCCCTCACCATCGTCTGGAAGGGCTGGGGAGAACAGTGTCGCCGTGGTTACGTTAATTAGAACATGGCGGGTCGTATTCGCGGGTGGAACATGGGAGGGAGAGTGTAAAAGTGGTCAGGCTACATTATGACCGCTTGGAAAAAGATACAGAAGATATAGAGGAATATAATGGTCAACAGTACAAAAACTATCAAGTCTTTTTATAAATAAGTTAATAAGCACTTATATTAAAATTTGGACAACAAACTTCTTATGTTACATTACATACGAGAAGACGTATGCAATTCCTACAACAACACAATGGCAAGTGTCACTGACAACCACAAACACCCATAATGCAACAGGAGGACAGGTGAGGGGGGTTTTAAAGATGGAACCGGTAGAGTGTAAAAGTGGTCAGGCTACGTTATGACCCCTTGGAATTACAGAAGATAAATAATAAAAATTAAAAATCATTTAGATTGAACTGCTTAGTTCCAGAACACCGGCAAACATGGACAACACCATTCTTGTGTTACATCACATACAAGAGAAGAACATGCTAGTACCACAACCACAAACACCCATAATGCAACAGGAGGACTGGTGTGGGGGGGGGGTTTGTGCACCCTCACCTTGGCCTTGGTCTCCTTACGCTCCCACCACTCGTCGAAGGTGGCGAAGGCGATGTTCTCCACCATCTTGCGGTTGAGGTCCCTCTGCATGATGTTCTTCATCTCCTGGATGAGCGTGGCCAGCACCATCTGCACCGTGGCCTCGTGGGGGACGCTCTCCGCCAGCAGGGCGGCGCTGTCCTCGCCGCCGTAATCCCCGCCCCCTCCGCCGTAGCCCGGCGGGGGCATGTAGGGGGCGTAGCCCGGGGGCAGCATGTGCGGGGGCCAGCCGGCGGCGTGCGGGGGCGGGGGGCCGTGGTGGGGGTGGTGGTGGGGGTCGGGGTAGGCGTAGGGGGGCATGTGGGGAGGCATGTAGCGGTGGTCCTGGTCGTAGGGCCCGCCGCCCCCCTCGGCCGGGTCCATGTAGGGGTGGTGGAGGTGGGGGGGCAGGGCGTGGTGCAGCTGGTGGTGGTGGGCGTGCAGGTGGTGGTAGGCGGAGCCGGGGTAGTCGGCGGGCGGGGCCTCGCCGGGCGCCGGGGTGTGGCCGTTGGCGGGGGAGGGGGAGGGGGAGGAGGCGGGGGCGGAGGAGGGGGCGGAGGCCGCGTGCAGCTGGTGCAGCCGGCTCAGCATCTGCGTCTGCATCTGGAAGGACATGGGCGCCCCCCCGCTGTACTGGCTCACCAGCTCGGCGGAGCGGGCGTAGTCGTACAGGTGGGGGGGCGGGGCGTAGTCCGGGTGCATCTCCAGGTGGGGCGGCAGGGGGGGCAGCGGGGGGTAGCCCGGCGGGGGCAGGTGGGGCGGGTAGGCGGGCATGGGGGGAGGGGGCATGGCGGAGAGAGGGGGGGTGGTGGAGGAGGGCGGGGGGGCGTCCGTCGCCGCCGACGACGACTGGGAGGGCGACGACGACGACGAAGGCGGCGGCGGCGTGGAGGGCTGGTGGGGCGTTGCCGTGGTGATCGTGTTCTCCGCCTCGCCCTCGTCCTCGGAGATCTCCATGTCCTCGCCCGAGGAGTGGGGGGGCGACTGCTTGAGGAGGGGGACACAGAGGGGCTGAGTGGCTCATGGCCAGAACACAAGAGGCCTACATGCTACTAAAGGTGCGACTGGTACATGGCAGGCCTCTTCCATTACCTGGGATGGCACTCTTGAACACTATATAAACATACAACCACCACTATACCCATCTAATCAAGTCAATATTGTCTACTTGTTCATTAAATTAGTTTAGAGAATCATGTAAACAAAAGACAAAGATCCTTATGTTCGCCACTATGTTTCACTAAAGTGAAAATGCCAGTGGGTGAAATGCTGAGTATATCTGGTCTGGGTTATCCGTCTATAAATCCTAGCTATAACACATTAACTATACCTGAATAGCATTATAAATGTGCTTTATAGTAACGGACACATTTCATGTGAACCTATGACAGTTCACAGAAGACTGAATGCAAATGGGATGAAAACCAACATCTTCATTTTTTTAAGTTTTAGCTCATTTCCCCAATAAGGGTTTGCAAAGAAGCAAGCAAACATTTTGTATGAAAATAAATAAAAATCTGTTGTTTTCTCTAAACTTCCTGTAAGATAGAAACAGAAAAGATCAGAGAGGCTGTGCATTCTCCCTTTCGACCCTCCTGCTTAGAAAAACGCATAATCAGAAAAGCTGCATAAGTAGTTTGCAGGTGCATTTTCAGTGGTTCGCCACTATATTCTCTCTTCCCCTTTCCTAAAATAACCTTGTCGCAGAAATGTATTTCCCATGCAGACAACATAAAGAATGAGGGCACATTCCTCCTACTTTTGATCCAACTGACACACCACTTTTACTAGGATAAACATTGAGTTTCCATTCTTATACATACATTTCATGCATTTGTCCTGTGTCTGACTCCTTCAGAGTTTTGTGGTTTCCATGAACATACAAACTTTTACACTTTAGCATAAAAGTCCATAAATATAGTTTTGTCCATTAGCAGATATGGGATTCCAAACATCTGACATAGATGTCAAATGTTTTGGCTTTGGTATAGACTGGTGAAGATATCTGATCAGAGACTCACTAAAAATATATTTTACTGGGAAATTATGCATCGTCATTCCTCGGCTAATTATTTTTCTCTCTCAAACGATTTGTCAGTCATTTTCATATGCAGGAGATTAGGAGTGACATGTCTCTTGTAAAGAAACAATTTTGGTTGATATAACTTAACTTGAACTTAATGTCTAGTTAGACTGTTATTTTCACCATTATGTTCAGGACACTATTATTAGCCCTTGAGACTGACAGGTTTTAATGCCATCCCAGAAGAGGACATACTATTATATGAACAAGGGGAAATTGAGAATGAGGTTCATTTTTATTCATTTGTTTTTCCCCGTTTATGAGGGATGCACTTTTAAGTCAAATCCATTTTCCATTATGTTTCTATGATGTCTTTTGACGGGATGAATGAAAACCTTCACGAAGGGGAAAACACATTTTAATAGCTGATTTTATTTGCCATGCATGGGAAAGAAGGCAGACTTTGTTAAGGAATGAGAAAATAAGTTTTAAGTTTTGTACTGGCAAAATGATGGTACTTATCAACCCATGATGGCTGGGAACATTTTGTGCATGATACAGAAATAAAGAAGACCATCATCACAAGGATGAAAGACGCATCATTACGTAGGCATGACCCTGACTTTTAAAAAAGGTATAGTCAGCTATTGGAAGCTAATACACTTTGTCAAATTCACCAAATATCGTCTCGCATTTCTACCGTTTCCTGTATGTGCTGAAAGAATTATCCAGTACTTCTACACAACCTTGGCTCCGCAAATTGGAACATAAAACAAAATGGCAAACACAGCTCACAACAACAATGCCTTTGGCATCGCAAAGCGCTTCAACGTGTGGGGAGGACTTTCTGAGGGAGTTTGTTTTGATTCGAGCTTAAAGTTAGCAAGCGTTCTCAGCACAGGCAGCACACACACACACACACAACTGCAGCTTATAATTCAGCACAGCAACATGCGAAACACACATGACGTGACACGGAAAATCACAGTAACAAACAAATACAAAGAAAAATGATTGTTTTGATTCCAACAACAAACACACTGCTGCTGCCAGGCTTACCTGGCTCTGGCCGTTGTAGGAGGGCCTGCCCTGCAGATCAGCACCACTGGCCTGTGGAGCCTCCTCCTGCGGAGGCCCGGGTTCAGGGGGGGCCGTCTGGCCCTGGGGAGGGTCCTCGGGGGCGGGGGGATGGGGGGAGTACGTGGACGAGGAGGGCGTGGCGGCCGCGATCACGGGGGGGCTCTTGCGCCCGTCGGGCCCCTTGCCCCGCCTCCTGGCCCCCGCCGCACTCACCCCCCCTCCCCTGCGCACCTCCCCCTGCCCCCCGCGCTGGCCTCGGCCGCCCTCGGCCCGCTCCTTCGCAGCGTCGGCCGGCGCCACTGCCCCTCCCCCTTCGTGGTTCAGCCCCTCGCCCCGCTCCTCCCCCTCCTCCCGGCCGCACGCCTCGTTCTCCTCCCGCCCCGCCTCCCCCCCTTCCTCCTCCTCCTCGTCGGAGGCGAGGAAGGAGAACTTGGCCTTCTGCTCCTTCAGGAGCATCTCGATGCGGGAGTCCAGGCTGCTGCTGTGGTACACGAACGGCAGGCTCTCATTGGTGGAGTCCGGCTCCGGGGAGGAGGAGTCCCGTTGGTGGGGGGGCGGGGACTGGGAGCCGCCGGCGACGCCGGAG
Organism: Aphredoderus sayanus; assembly: GCA_027564795.1. NCBI lineage: Eukaryota > Metazoa > Chordata > Actinopteri > Percopsiformes > Aphredoderidae > Aphredoderus > Aphredoderus sayanus. Next base: position 5,870 of record JAODUG010066727.1, read on the forward strand.
GAGGAGGTGGAGGGGGGGCGGTGGGGCAGGGAGGTGGAGGAGGGTGAGGTGGAGGAGGAGGGAGCGGCGGTGCAGGAGGAGGAGGAAGGGGCGGAGAGGGGCGGGGATGCGGGCGGAGGAGGTGGCAGGGGAGGGGGGGCGGCGGTGGAGGCCGGGGGGCCGGGCGGGGTGGCGGGCCGGCGCTGGGCCCACGGCTCCTCCCGGCCGGGGCTGTCCTGCCCGAAGTCCAGCGCTCCCAGCGTCTCCGCCACCGCCGCCGCCATGACGGAGGCTGGCGGCAGCGGGGGGGGCGGGGGGGGCACGGGGAGCGGGGGAGGGGGGAGAGGGGCGCCGGGCAACCCCGTCGTCGCTGACGACGACGACGACAAGCCCCCGCGAGAAGAGGGGGCGGGCGGGTCGTGGGACGACGGCGACGGCGGCGGCAGCGGGGCTCCGCCCACTCCTCCCGCCCCCCCGAGCTCCTTGGAGGAGGAGGAGGAGGAGGAGGAGCAGGGAGGGGACATGCTGTTGGACGAGGAGCGGTGCGAGTTGGAGGAGTTGTGGCGGGGGTCCGAGGAGCCGTACTCGCCCTCCCGCGGCCCCCGCTCGTGGCTGCTGCGGCGGCGGGCGTGGCGCGCGTGGGCGTGGTGGTGGTGGTGGTGGTTGCGGTGCCGCTGGTGGCCGTGCTCCGCGGAGGAGGCCGGGGGGCGGGAACCCAGGCTGTCCCGCCGGTGGCCGCGCTCTTCCCGCCGCTCGCCGTGGTGATGGTGGTGGTGGTGGGGGGGCGGGAGGGGCGGGGGGGCGTGGTACTTGGAGGAGGAGGAGTTGGCCTCCTGGTAGGAGGAGGAGGAGGATGCCCGGCGGGAGCCTGTCCCGCTGTAGCGGTCACGGTCCAGCGGAGGCTGCTGCTCGTAGGGGGGCGGGGGCATGTGTGGGTGGGGGCCCGGGGGGTAGGTGGGGTAGCAGGGGGGCTCGTAGGAGGCGGCCGGCGGGTAGATGGGGCGCCCCCGGTGGTAGGCCGGGGGCTCCTGGGGGTCCTCCGGCGGGTAGCGGGACACCTTGTAGCTGCCCGCGGAGGAGGAGACGGCGGAGGAGGAGGAGGAGGAGGGCAGCATGTCCTGGGGAGGGTAGCCGCTGCCGTAGCCGCCGTGTCTGCAGGGGACGCACGACATGCGCATTACCGTGGTGACAAGCTGACTATTGAGCTTTGCGCCTTCACATAAACCAGAAGGTCCAACAAAAAATGACCACCGTCAAACTGCAATTAACAGCCCGGGCTTCTATTTGGTTCAATCAATAAATGGCTCAATGGGCCTTTTTTTGGGACAGGCGTCTATATGGGACAGGCGTTTATTTACTGTCCTACAAAACCCTTGCTAATAAAATATGATCAAATTGATTATTTTAACCAGTATGAAAACATACAGAATAGGTCTTTAATTCCTTGTTTACTCTAGAGCACCTGATAACTCATTTTTAATTGTAACTATATTATCACAGGTTGAGTCCAGAAGGAAACCAAGTTCCCATTCACCTTACATGCATTTCAGCTTCATAGAACTTTCAGATTTTCTCAGATCACTAGTCTCTTTATTGCCACCTTCCTACTCATCTGTGCCACTCTCCACACACTATATTGACCCAGTTTTACAGGCTACATCCAAAGACCTACCTCCCCCCCAGTAAAAGGGTGTCTATTTGGGGCCGGATTTTCTTTTACGTTTTATGTTAACCTGCCCCCCACGTCAATCCCTGAGACCCCAGGGGGACCAACCTGCCCCCTGCCCCCATCCTTGAGACCCCAGGGGGACCAACCTGCCCCCTGCCCCCATCCCTGAGACCCCAGGGGGACCAACCTGCCCCCGGAGTAGCCCGAGTCCTGGGAGAAGGGCGTCCCGGAGCGTGAGCTGTAGGTCGTGCCGCTGCCTGTGGAGGACGCGGAGCAGGAGCCCGGCGTGTAGGATGGGGGCGTGTCCAGCAACCGCTGCTCGCCGCCGTAGCCAGTCTCCGTGGCAACGACGCCGGAGGAGGGGCAGGGAGTGGCGGGGGCCTGTGCCCCGGCCGCGAGCACCGCCAGGTCGCTGGTAGACAGCCGCCGCCGGATGTCTGATGACTGGGGGGGGGGGCACACCATTGATTGTTTTAATTACATTTCTTATTTAATGGAGGCCAGATGCTTTTGAAATAATAACTTTTGATTATTATTATGCACTGCAGTGGTCACCGGGACATAAAAACGTAATATATACAATCACCAAGTCAGATTTGATTTTTTTTTTTAATTCACCAAATGTGCCACAAAATATGGTTTAAAAATATATAGAATTACAACAAAAAAAAAACTGGTTTATTCCCACATTATATGTCTACTACGCATGCACAACCATCAGCTTGCGTCAGTGCAACCACATGATTGGCTACACAGGTTAAGGACTGGCAGTTATAAAAACACACTTTTCCCCCAACTGCAATATTTGCCGTTACAGAATTCTCTCATGGAGTTCCATTCGGAAATCTCCAAGTGGCCTGTGCCTTTCTACTAGTGTATCCGGCAACAGGTGACATTATGCTGCAATTGTTCTATTTAGAATATCGTTTGCTGCTAACTTGCTGGTGTGTGACCTGTCCAACTGACAAATGTACTACAGGACCAAAATGCCGTAAATGTAAAATGCAACACGTAGCCGGCAACAGAACGGCGGCGGCGGCTGCGGTTGCTATGGGCGTACCGTGTCGGGCTGCGTTGGGGCTGGAGGCGGGAGCCGCTCCGCCAGGGCCTTGCCGCCCAGGGGCACAGTCTGAGGCGTGTATGAGCCGTTCACTATCAGGTCGTAGTACTTCTGTCTCTGCTGGCCTGCAGCACCAGGGAAACAGCATTGACAATGTGTTACAGGCGGAACAACAAGATGCGGGTAAACCGTTTTAATGGCTCACACACATACACACCTACACACCTTTTATATTTTGCACCGATGAAGAAAATTATTGTTTCCTTTAAATTTGATGTTGTTATATGACAGTCATGTCCATATTGCTTAGACACACACAAAAATCAATGACAGCCCAACAAGGAAATCAATACACTAGATTTTGTTTGTACTTTTAATCTTAGTTTAGCCACTCACTTCCACTGGGCCACAGGGCTTGACACCATGTATGCTGGCAAGTTTCAAGAGGTTATATTTACATTATACTATGTAACTTGTGAGATAAAGCCTTAGAAACAAACAAATCACAGCACGCTAATAAGGCGGCACAATTAAGCAAATTAATGACGATAGCAAAAAGCCAAATAAACATTATGCACTATAATCATATGTGAAACACTGTTGATGTGTCTGCAAGAAAATGCTTCATGATCTATGGGATAACACTCAATTGTTTGTGTCCCATCTTAACCCAAGGACCCTTACAATTGACAGAAAGTCCCAATTGTGAGGCAACCTATTTGCCAAGTTGCTATGTTACTCCTTTGTCAAGGTGCGATTGGTTACTGCGGAAACAGCAGATGCGACATGTTTCGTCATGCGTTTACAAGGTGTAAACACTAAAAGAGACTTCAGAACACATGTGAAGTTTACCTTTGATATCCAACTGTGCGTGAATGATGTTGCCCATCACAGAAGTGTTGTGCAGAGACTTGACAGTTTCCTTCGCGCCTCTTGTGCTGGTGAAAAGCACTCTGGCCAAGCCCAGATGTTTCCTGGTCTTGGGGTGAAACAAGATCTCCATCTCCTCCACCTCACCAAACTTGGCGCACATCTCCGCCAAGAAAGGCTCCTTGATGTTGTCATTAAGTCGGGCAAAGGTCACCTCTTTGAGAGGTATGGGACCGACGTAGAATTCATCGAGCTAAGAGGGCAAAAGAAATCAATGAGAAAAGAGAAGGGGAAAAAAAAATCAATGCTGCTAAAGAATTGAAAACAGGATCATAAGCATGATCAGGATCTTAACGCACCTTAAACTTGGGCACTGGCAGGGATAGCTCTGTGTACCGGGACCAAATTCTGCGAGGCCTGGGATCCCGTAGATCTCCCACTGGGGGGAACCCAGAGTCCTAAGAGAAAAGATCAAACAGGTTTTACCGCTAGCATCTAAACAGACTTGTTATTCCATAGCAAACTAGATAACTGTGTGTGAGCTACAAATATGTTCACACGTGCAAGCGCACGGGTGCACACACACACACACACACACACACACACACACACACACACACACACAGAGACACACACACACACACACACTATACTTTAAAACCTGGATCAGTAACAGGAAAACTATCTCACTGGCACACTGAAGTGCACGCCGTCATATCTGTAGATTTTCTGTGTGACCCTCCGGATTGCCGGGTCCTGGACAAGCTTGAAGCTCTTCCACTGAAAACTGATAGCTCTCTGTGTTTCTGCCCCGCCGTCTGGATCCATCCTACAACTGACAGTACAATGACAATTTCCAGTTGGTTAAAACACATTGTATCACAACGCGGATGTCCCCATTGCAATACAAATATTTGCATTTTCTTCAAACACCCGAGAATACCGACTTGCGCGTAATACGTTTATGCATTATTACACACTAGAAACATATAGCCTAGACAGTTACTATCTTTAGAGCTGCGTCACATACATTCAACAGATATCCAGTCTTGTAAGACAGTGGGATTTCCATAATTAAAAGTCAGAAGCGTTCAACTTGAAAACCTTCTCCCTAGTCCACCAAACGATGCGCCCTGCTGTCAAAACAATGACTCGCGTTACGTCACTAGCCAGGGCAGTTCTGCTACCGTATCAACCCCAGCAACTAACACACGCACAATACGGCAAGGGGAGAAAGGTTAACGACATAAATACACAACTAACCTCGGGTTTATGTTAACCGATGCAACAAACTATTCCGATAAATCACCTAACTCGTTGGGTTAGTGAGATAACGCCTGCTGCCGCCGCTATGCCTCTTTGCCATTGCTAGGGCAAGTTCATGCTAACGTTAGCTAGCGCGGCCAACATGCGAATCGAATAGAAAATTAAACCCCGCGTTACCCATCAGGTTGTGCACATCGATAACTTTCTACCGGTTACATCGGTTGATAACGATCCTGTTTTTGAAGATCGCCGGATTTATTCGTCTCCCAAAGCAGACGAATGTCCGAACCCGCCTCTTTCAGCCCCTATTGCCCGCTCATCCGAAAGTAGCAGCCGCCGCTAGCGTGTAGGCAGCTAGCGCTAGGCCCGTGTGGCCAGCAAGAAAAACACTGAATCCGCAACAGAAAAGGGACAGCTCCGATTCTGCCCTCGAACACAAATGACTGACTTAAACTGTGCTACTGTAATTCCGGTTGTACATCGTTGCTTGAACACGCCTTTAAAAAATCCAGAAGCTCTGCTTTTCACCTAAAATCATAATATTGTGGACCGAGCGACCATCGCGTAACCGACCTGAAAACCTCGCCTGTTCTCCATCAGTGCGAATGCAGCGCGCGTCTCCTCATCGGCACTTTCTACAAGAAAGACTACAAATAAATGAAACCAAACTAGCCAGAACAACATAACAACATAGGAAATTAATACAAAGCTATTTTAACGGACACATAATTGGACTTTACATAGTGTTATTGTGTCTGGAAAAACGTTTGAATCTGCTAGATTAAATCCCACGCCCTTACACGAGAGAGCGCCCTCTTTGCCTTCACAATGAGATATATGAGAGATGTTGAACTATATTTTATCTTGCTAGATTATTACCACATACTCTATAATGACAAAATAACGTGTGTTACAAAGTGGAGACATTTCCCTGTTGTAAGTGTTGGGGTCCTAACTTTATCAAAATATGCATGACCCTAAAAAAAACATTTCAGTATAAAATAATTACATTTTGTTCGCAGTGTTTCCTGAATGTAATACATGTAATACATTTCAACACAAGGGTTTACATTTGTATCAATTCTGTATCAATTATTTTTTTTCCACATTATTGTCCCAGACATGAAACTGTCAACAATACATAAATTACATCTAATTAATTGTGGACACAAGAGGGCGCCATTGCTTTCTCCATGCTACCAACCCGATTAATCGATTGGTGGGTTATCTTGCTGACCTGATAGACACATGAAACATACAGATACATAACGTGCCCTTTCCGACATTGTTAGTTCATATTTATAACTTTATACATTAGTCACTGCAATCGTCAACATACTTAATTTAAACTGTCAGCGGGTTTATGGAAACAGTACTTACTTCTATTTATATGATTAACATTATCTATAGAAATAAATTGCTTCTGTTGAGTTGGCAATTTCTGAGCTTAACGGCTGCTGCCAGCTCGAGGTTCAGGCTAGGCAGTGCTACTGTATAGGATCAACGTTTCTGGAAAGGCAATTGCTGAGGAAATGAAACCTAGTAAGCTGCACCATATAGTTCTATGGGCTGCACTATTGGAGACTGCTGACGATCTTCAAGTTAAATTTAGCCAAGTCCTCTCTCGCTGTCACCAGTTTCCTGCTGGACTCTCTTATCTACTATGGCAACGCTGCAGTTGGCTACAGAGAGCAATGTAAAGTCACAATCTATTTGGAATACACTGAATCAATGCACTCACATTACATTAAATTGAAACATTGTCAGAGACGGCGATAAGCTTTAAATCGTTTCCAGTGCATTTTATTATGTTTGCTCAGACATTCATCAAAAACAGACATAGCTCATGAAAAACCAATCACATAATACACATAAATTAAAATCTCATTTGTAAATTGACCATTTATTCTTACTTTAATGCTCATAGGACTTTGTGAAACCATAGAATACACTATTCTTTTTAAAATGTTAACTTTTTATTATCACCATATGGTTTGATCCATCCCTGTAGAATACATTTAAAATAGCACAGCTTGCATGAAATGCTGTGATGTATTTTATGAAGAGCAGAAAAAAAACAAAAACACTCTGTCCCTTTCAGCTGAAACAAATGTTCCCACTGCTGAGACACAATAGCTGGACTAGGCTGTTGCCAAGGAGATGGGAAACAGCAATGCTTCACAAGCCAAGATGAAAAGGGGACGTCTGTAGTGTGTGTTCTGCAGTGAGAGAAGCTGTCCCGGACCATCTGAGCAGGTGTGTGTGTGTGAGAGATTATAACCCTGCCATCTCCATCTCACATGGCTTTAACTTTGATCTGTTTCATCTTCATCTGCTTCTTCTCCATCTTCTTCTGCTCTCGACGCTGGGAAGCTTCCTGGAGTTATAAAAAAAACAAAAAAATAAATAAATAACAGAATGTTTAAATCTATGAGGAAATATTAGGAGTATGCATACATAGGTTATGCTTCACTCGAGCAAATTGTTTACAAAGTTAAAGATTGTGAATTGCCTTTCTTTTTATCTAATTGTACAGTCTTTAATACAAATGTGCATACATTGATCATGACCATCATGGATGGCTATAACATTTTTATTCCACATGCTTTATAGTTTGATATAAATGACTGGTAATGACTTCATCACCAGCTGCCAGTGTCCCACCCAGTGCAGGAGGGGTGTTGTCACAGACCTGACAGACACTTCAGAGTGTCAAAGCCACTGCTTAAGAGCAACTACTATACGGTTCAATGCCTTTCTGAAGGTCACCTCCCTGACATTCATTTACACGTGGGGGGGGTTACTGATTGACTGACTCCCGCCCCCTCCTCACCCCCCCACAGTCGGAAACAGCTGGCTTGAGCCCCTCTGCAATCACAGGAGGGACCATATGTGAGCGTAGCCTGATTTAGCCTCTGCCTCTACCACTGACTTCGCTTCACATGTCTGGCCTGGGCTCAACGGAAAACCGTTCAGTCTGCTAGGTGGTGCCAACAGGTGCCAACCAAGTTAACTGATCAGAACAACAAATGTTTTTAACTGTGACTTCCGAATGCAGGCACTTGAAACTAACTGACCAATCAGACCCAAATCACCAGCTCTTTGTGGCAGATAGAGGGCGCTAAACCTAATTCTACAGCTTACACAGACATGTGATGTGCACTGCTGGCACA
>JAODUG010066758.1:0-13884 GCA_027564795.1 Aphredoderus sayanus
CGCACAGAAAACAATAAGATAGCGGACTGTGGAGATATTTGGTATTTAACAAAATGTATTAGCTTACAATGACTTAATATACCTTTTTTAATATAGCATCAAACAACTATTTTCTATATGTAAAAGATATAGTGGAGTAATTTTGTCCTGAGCAATAATTACATCACACTATGTGTGTGTTTGTTGTTTTCATATGGCGCGTGTGCATGTTGAAGTGTGTCTGTGTGTGCATTTCTGATTTGAGATGCTGGCGCGCTTAGTGTGCCATCTAGTGGTAGAAAGTCATATACTGTAAACCAGTGTTTTCCAGCCCTGGTCCTGGAGGCAACCTGCCCTGCATGTTTTAGATGTCTCCCTGCTTCGTCACACCTGATTCAAATGAATGGGTCGTTATCAGTCTCTGCAGAAGCCTGATAACGACCCATTCATTTGAATCAGGTGTGTTGGAGCATGGAGACATCTAAAACATGCAGGGCAGGTTTCCTCCAGGACCAGGGTTGGGCTACGCTACTGTAGACCACTTCCATATAAATTAGCGTAACATTTTAATCTTGTTCTGTCGCTTTCCCTTCCTTTTCTCCAAGCACGACGACAGAAACGTCAAGTGGCCGGATAACCGCGGGCGTGGTCGCGGTGGCGGCGGTGGCTTCTTGCGTGGCAGGCCGCGGTTCATCATCCGCAAAGCCACCGCGGGCCACAGCAGCGGCGGCGGCGGCGGCAGCAGCAGCAGCCCCAGATGGGCCCACGATAAGTTCCAGGTAAACGGGGAGCCAGCTGACGCGGGGGACGAGGACACGGAGCAGAAAGACCACAAAGAGGAAGGACACACGATGCAGGCAGGGAGAACACCTGAGTGACGAGGCCTCCTATACCTGCTATTCACGGCTACGCAAGCACATGCTAGTAACAGTAATATGTGAATTGGTACTGGTCAGGAGCGTTGCAATTGGAAATGCTTTAATTGGCTAATGCCAAAATGGAAATGCTCGTCTCTAGTTATTTGGAGGAGGCATGCAGGTACATTTACATGCACAGTGAGGATATGGTCATTACTAGAATAAGGAAATACTTTCTGATGTTTCATATTGCATTTATAAAACCATGTTTGTTTTAATTGGAGAGGGATTATTAAAATGTCACATTCATTAAATATAAAACAAAATGTCAGACCCCTGGTCTGCTTTGGATGAAGTTTAAGGGAAGTTGTGGGAGGGGGGTGGGGGGAAGGTTGTCTTACTATTGCATTGGCTTGTTGAAATTTTTTGTTTTTTTTGTGCAGAAGAAATACATACAGTTTACTGTAGGCCTTACTTGGTAAATATAATCCCCCATTCTATTTGAATAAATCACATCAGAGTATAGATCAGATAATTTGATTTTATAAGAGTCATAAAGAGTGTCATGTCTTTCACAAATTCACAATGTTTTTATATACAGTATATGAAGTGCATTGTAATGACAGTAGACTTGCCCTATAGGGAAGATTACATGTTTTTGTATGTGCCTTTTATATACATATGTGTACAATTGCTCATTATGAGTACAAGATGACACAATTTAACAGGGGCTACAGTACAGAAAATGTCAATCATTAGATTCTCAGAAACCTTGAGTTTGAACATAATGTTTGGGAGGGAGTTTTAGTGAAAATAGGCTAATGATAATTACACGGTGTTGGTACAAAGGATAGTACGAGTGATATGAGTTACAGTTAACCCAAAGCAGCACAATTACACCCTTATGTAATAATGGGACCAAACTGTAAAGGGTAAACATTTATTATTTTTATTTGTATTGCGTACAAGAATAACAAGACCTCTTTAAAATGCATATTTTAGTTAAAAGTGGAGTCAGCTTTCCAACAGATAGAAATATATATATATAAAAACTCTATCTCATGATGTCCTCTGGGTCAAATCACTAGCTCTTTGTGGCAGATAGAAGGCGCTAAACCTAATTCTACACCTTACACACACATATGATGTGCACTGCTGGCACAACAAGGTGTGTGTTTGAAACCCGAGGACAACAGGAGGTTTAAAAGGCACAAAAAACAACATAAAGACATAATTAGTAAATAAATACACACAACAATGCCAAGTAAAAAACACACAAAATCATACACAATCAGATGGCGCTGCCGGGTGACCAAATATGATATTTTTAAGGACATCACAGGGTCAAACGCCATAAGGTGCTTCCTCAGAAGCTCCACCACCAAACTTGGAGACGTTGCCATGGCTGGGCTAATGTGTATGTTTGTGTTCATTACTAGAGTCAGGGCTGTGTACAAATTTTTTCAGCGTGCACACAGCTAGCGGACTATGAGGGGATATTCCCTTAATTGTACAACAATTTTACCTATAGCTGACTTCACCATGAAGTCCTTAACCCTTGTAATGTCCTCTGGGTCAGAATGACCCAAATCACTAGCTCTTTGTGGCAGACGGAAGGCGCTAAACCTAATTCTACAGCTTACACAGACATATGATGTGCACTGCTGGCACAACAAGGTGTGACTTCGAAACCCGAGGACAACAGGAGGGTTAAAAGGCACAAACAACAACATAAATACATAAAGAAATTATTAATAAATAAATAAATAAATACACTCAGCAATGACAATTGAAAAACACACAAATCATACACAATCAGATGGCGCCGCCGTGTGGCCAAATACGAGATTACATTACGAGGGTTAAAGGGTTTTTTAGATTTTGTTTTATTTACCTGAATATTTCCTGTGTTCTTGAATTTGTTTAGGATTTTGACTTTGATCTTATTGAATATGGTTTATGTGAAATGTGTTGCTTGGGGAATACTAATTGTATATTTTATGAAATAATTGATACAACTTGGAAAACATTGGAAAGTAAATGTTTAGAATGTTGTAAAATAGTTATAGTTGCACTACAATATGTGTGTGCCTTGGTGAAGGTACATTAAACATTGTACAGTTTAGCCCCATAGAATCACCTTTTATTTGTAGTTCTTGTCACTGAATAGAGATTGTAAATTAAAAGAGACTATAATTAACTTGTTTGTTTAATTTATTTAATAGGATATGAAAACATGTTCTAATAATTGCAATCCTTATCATTGTATGTTGCATGTTGGCATTTGCTGATAAATAAGTGGTTTAGTTGAGCAAGTGTTAACCACCAGAAATACCACAACCATTACCACAACCAACACGTTTTTTGAACACTCGCAGACTCTAAAAATATGTATTATGCAATTTCTTGACTTTTTACCCCCCACTGAAATGAATAGGTTTTTACATTCAGTACGTGTAGCGCAGGAATACTGCTACTTTCATGTTAAGGTCAAACCTTTACTTTAATTAGCCATACAGCCAGCAACACAGCTGCAAAGGGCAGGCCGGGCTGGTTTACATTAGACACATGAAAAGCTCAAAACACGTTAATGGACTTGATGTTAATAAAAACAAGTAACAAGCTTGAGAATTCATTTTTAACCGGCCACGTTGTATTTATTCCACGTATGGAATGACAATTGACGTTGCTACGTTCCAACAGTGTGTCATATGCCATACCACCCGTGTTATGAGGATTCATACCATATAGGAAACCTGTCTCACCTGTTCTCTCCTGCTACTTCTCCCCTCCCTCAGTCTCCGGCTGGGCCATCCTACTACTGCTTGCTAAGGACTAGCCAGGACTGGCCTCAGGAAAGGTTGCTCAGTGTTAATGTTTGACAGGCAAGCAGGAAGGAGTTCCTTGGCCGCCTTATCACTCTTAAGCAAGACATATTCTTTCAGTTCTCGTTTTACTCTGGAGTTGTTTGCGCCTTGGAAAATATAAACAATTTTGCTGTAGCCTACACGCTGGTCCGAAGTAGGGAAACACTTAAGAAATCATGGGTAAGTAAGTCAGCATTGACTTCTACTGTAGAACAGTGTTTGTTTACATTGTTGTTTGTGTTGTTGAGCGCTGAAAACGTTGCTATTGTAATATGAACGACAGAGATTATAGTAAAAAGCAACCAACTACAGTGTACTCCGCAATAAGCTTAGCAATTCAGAGTTCCAAATCGCACTGTTCTAGCTCGCATTAATAAAGCTCTCCAACAACAGCTATTCAACCAGTTCAAACATGCCTACATACTTCAGATGGCTAGGAGTCTAGGACATAGACTACTGTGTAATGTATGGACCAATCAGTGGCACTTGCTATTATCTTCTATTCATTATAGACAATATCTACAGTATGTGACGTGAGCTATTACCCTAAGGTTGGGCTGTCAAGGATTGATACCTAGTTCACATATATATATATTTTAAATAAAACTCCAAATGAAACCGCAGTCTAACTATATCCAAACACGTGTTTAGGAAACTGTCTTAATAATGTCATAATTGTAGCCTAATCACATCGTAGCCTACTGTGATTTACACTGATGTTGTTCTTATGGTTTTCCTTTCTTTTAATTCATTATGATCATTGTTGTTTCTATTCAATTAGTTTGCTAACCTATTTAAAACAGGAGCTTGAAAGTCTCATACACAATGTTTTCTCTGCTTTATTGTAGAGGTCCTGGTGCTGATAGACTTTGAGGGCACCATGGGAGATGAGATTACTGTGAGGACAGGCGACATCGTTAAAAATGTCACCAAGTTCAGCGAAGAGGGTTGGCTGGAGGGGGAGCTCCGGGGGAAGAGAGGCATATTCCCCGCCAACTTTGTAAAGGTCTGGTCAGGCTTTTTTGTGTCTGCACTGTAAACCCCTGGTATTAACTGATTAACTGGCCCAGATTTCAATTTTATTTTGGACAGTCCTTCTTTCTTCCTGCTGAACATTCCACTATAGTGTTGAAGTTTGTTTTTAAATGCCCTATTGATTGTCTGTCTGTCTGTCTGTCTGTCTGTCTGTCTGACTGAGGAAGGAGGACAGGGCAAAGCTGATTTCTTACAGTCCAAATGAGTTTCAGAAAATGAAGGACATACTGTATTTCCAAATTTTCAAAATCCCTTCAGACAACATAACTGACCACACAACAGGAAACACTTGTTTACATACCATTTAAATTACTTATTCAATATACAGTAACTGTTTAAAATGTTACTGCATTTTTAAATTGGGATGAAGCCATGAATACAAATATGGTCCTTTTTTTTTTCTTCTTTTTAAAAAAATTATTTCAGTCAAGTTGACAGTGACTCTGGAACCTTTGTCTCATATGTTTAACCTATGGTTTTTGTGATAATAGGAGGTGCCAATCTACTTGATTGGTGAAGGCAACAGGGAACCAAGAAGCTTAAGGAGATGTATGTTTATCAAATACACAGTTCTTTATAACAGTCAGAAATTGTACTAGCAAACTTTATTACCTATGAGGAATTCGCTTGTGAACATTTCATTGCACTTGCACACAAAAACACAAGTCATTAAAGTGTACTTGTGCAAATTCTGAGCTGTAAGTCTGTTAAATACCAGCACTGCAGAATAGTCATTGAGATGCACACACTTTTTCAGCAAGCACTGCAATCAGAGGATCACTGTAAATATATGTATGCTAACCACATCCTTGCCACACCAATCCTAATTATAAGTTATTATGGAACTGCAACTGATATACAGTCCATAACAGTCACGTGTGTTTGGACCATGAAGGGGTTTCCTGTGCTTTGCAGTAACCTCTTGTTAAAGGAGATGTTCTTAAGCTGCTTTGCCCAACTAATGATCACAAGTTGCACTTATATTTTTACGCGGTTGATGTTTTGTCTCTTCAGCGAGGATGGCGAAACCGCAAAGGAAATGTGAGGTGGCTTTTGCCTACAAACCGTTGAATGATGATGAATTAGAGCTGGTTGTTGGAGACACTATTGAAATTATCAAAGAGGTAAATATTATGCTTAGTGTATTTCTGTTTTAACAGTAATTGTTTCACTGGTTCTAAAAAGATATGCTGCAGTTGCCCATTGTTTCTCACTGTATATGCTAGGCTGTCAATTATCAGTTGTTAGTTGAAAATATGGGTGAACTAATTTATTACACCTGCAGTACCCTGCCAGATTATGCATCTTTAGAATAGGAAAGATTGTAGGTGAATCGGTCTTAAAGAAATAGACCAAATGTCATGCAACTTTTTCCTGTATAAATAAATAAAAATAGAGAAATAGGCAAAATGGCACTTGGCTGACCTTGACAAAAAGTCACACAAGGCACACAAACACCTGTGCCATCATATCACATAATTTCTTGTCTTCTGTCTACAGATTGAAGATGGATGGTGGATGGGACTTAAAGGCAGTAAAATTGGAGCCTTTCCATCAAACTTTGTCAAAGAAATATTTGTGCCTAAAGGTATGTTAACACAGGTCTCCCAAATACTCAGGTGTGCTTAATTTTTACTTGATGTAAGAATGGAGACATTGAACATATCTAACGTAATTATTCTTTTACAGATGGAAAGCTCAATGAAACCAAGTCTAGACCAAAACTCACTGATGCAATGTTCAACAAAGAGGTATGCACACAGACATGTAATGTAATCCATCAAAGCAGGTCCACATTTAAATATAACATAAAATAGGATAATCATAAAACAATGTATGACAGCCACTGACTGGCTGTATGTTATTTTCTTGTTCAGACAAAGGCACCTCAAAGAGCAAGTGTCAGAAACAAATCCAAGAATGGTAAGCTAACCTTCAGGTTACACCTCCTAGATAATATCCCTGGGAGATTTCTATATTTAGCAATAGACTTAAATGTCTAGGAACCAGTTTTCCGGAAGAAATTTCTGGATGCTGTTAGTAACTCAGCCAGTTTCTATATAGTCTATTATTACATTATCGCATTTAACTCCCATGCCTTTTACTGTATCTACACACTAAATATTTTGTCGATGATACTACTTGGCCCAATATCTTGCATCAAAGTGACATATCCCGACAGGAAGGGTAATCTTAGCCGATCACAAGACTCTCTGTGATAAGGTTTGAGATTGACTTGCAGTTTACTGCTAGTCTGTGACCTGAGCCGCCTCTATGATTTGAGAAGCAAATCAGATCTAGCAACATCAGGATGGCTTTTAACAAAGCTAGCCTGGCTTTGCCCCACTATTGCTCTCAGCTCAATCTTCCCTGGCTGAGACTATAGTCTGGAAACCATGGTCGCTTTTAGTGTTCACAAAAGCCACCCTGCCTGCAGATCAGTCAGCTTCCATGGGGGTGGGTAAGTGTAGGGTTCCTATGGGTATGGTTAGATGAAGCGATACAAACAGTTGTAGCAATGCCTATTGGTTTAAAGCTGTCCAAGTGTGTCCAGAGCCTATTCACAAAGTCAATTGTGGGCCTGGTAACACCAGTTTTGTCAACTAATGTGAGTTATAACAGCATGATGGAGCTGTGACTAATTACTAGGCTATTGACTAAATATCTTCTTCTCTCCCCAGTGACTGAATGTTGCCGAGTAATGTTTGACTACACAGCTTTAACAAATGATGAGCTAACTCTTAAGAAAGGAGACATTATCTCGATAATCAACAAGGTTTGGATCTTTGCTGCTATATTTCTGCTTGCTTGATTCAGAGTTGTCATGTCAACACATCTGTCATTCAGCTACTACATGCTCAAATAAGCCACACATTACTTTATGTACTTAGTTGAAAATGTTGCTCAACATGTCCAACAAGTTGTCTCAGTAGGCTGTGTGAAATATGAAAACAATAACGCAGCAAATGTCAGCTGTCCAAATCATATGGCTAGGGAACACAAATATGTCTGCGATGGCTTCAGTGATTAAATGCTGTTCACTGTTCACCACCCTGTTTAGCTTGACATTCTGGTAACCTCCTGTAAGGTAATTTGTATTCCCTGTGGGCACTGCATTGTTTGAGGCTCTAATTTGTTTAATCTTATGAAGGAAGCAGAAGATGAGGGCTGGTGGGAGGGAGAGCTCAACGGTCGCCGTGGTTTCTTCCCCGACAACTTTGTCATGGTGATACCGCCAACCGATGTCCTGCAAGTAAGTGGTCGTGACACACAGTTTCCCTGCTGTCTCCGTAAGAACGGGATTCCCCACGTGCGCGAGAGGTTGGGCGAAATGCGCCGATGACGTCTTGCCAAACATGTTCAACAATTTGTTTTGTTATTATGTTAAGAGTCAAAACACACCGTTTTATCTGTAGCTCTCTGGGATTTGACGTTCCTGTTTGTTGGGCTCAGTCTCCTATGTCACTGCTTCTAAAAATGGGCAGTGACTCAGGGTAGGGCCCGTAGCTTTGCTCTGTTAAGTTACTCACAGAATATTCCCTTACTGGAAAGGAAGGGTTGAACAGGAGTTCTATTGAGCGCATGGCACGTGTACTGCTAGCCAACCTGTTGAGCCTCTTTCTCTGTCCTTTCAGTCTGAAGTGGCAAGCCAACCGCCTGCGCGCCAAGCCACCCTGAAACGCTCAGGTAAGAGACCGGCGGCTGCAGAATCCACGTTGGTGTCGCTTGACAGTAGTGGCGAGAGTGGTAGCTAACACTCCGATGCTCTGGAGAAGGCCACTACTAGGCCGAAATGTTAGCGTGTTTTGCTTTACGCACAATTGAGATTGAACCTGAGCTCGATCAAGTTTTTAGAATATCGTGTGTGTGGGTGTGGGTGTGCTACCTTCTTACCTTATTAGGGTAATATTGGCAGCTAACACTTTCTGAGTTTTTAATTTTCTTTTGCCGTGTGACAGACTGGTGTTAGCGGCTTGAGATATCGCTGTGATCACATCTGGTGGTTCTGTGGTAGCACGTCATGCTGTCAAATATAATATAATGGCGCGTACTCATGTCCTACATAAATCTCTGTAGGACATGAGTAAACACCTACATACATTCAGGGGTTTTGTATTTGGGGTGCAGAAGCCCATCCCCTTCCAAAATGTGCAATATATGCCACGACCTATGACATAGTATAGTGTTTATAAGTCTGAGGTATAAACAAGGATGTGGTTAACTTGGCATTATGTGAGGTGCTACTGATGCTATTGCAAGCTTTTTGACTTGCCAATAAATCTGAATATTTGGTTTCAATGTACTTGTTTTTGTAATGGACCATGCTGTCTGAGATGTTATCAAAATGTAAAACATGAGAATGGTATACTCTTTACTTTTCTTCTCCAGTTTTTCTAACAGAAACAATATCACCAGTATCTAGTCAGAATATGTCCCATATTCTGTGTCACAACGTAAATATATAGAGTTCTATGGTCACAACCATGGCTTGTTCAAATTAATGCCTCCAAAATGTGCTGTCAAGTGTGAGATAAGCCCTGGGGAAATACATTTCCCAAGATATATTCAAGATATTTTTTTTTTTGTTCGTGAAAACTTCATAATCATATAATTTTGCCAACAATATATTAATATGCACATGCATACACACAACTCCTAGTGTCACAGTTATTCGCATACACATTACAATTTCAATGTTAGAGAGAATGTCACACACAGGAAGTCTCAAACTATGCTGAGATGGGGAAGGGGGGGGGGGTGGCTGTGCGGGTCATGTGACATGCTTCAAGAGTCTTGGAACCCAGGGGTTGGCTAGTCTGTGGAGAGTACTGTCACAGAGATTTTCACAGCCAGCCCAGGAGGCAGCACCATTAATCTGTAACTTGCTTGGGAGGGATTGTTGCATAATGCCCGGTCCACACAAGGTAGGCTAGTGCTGTTGTCACTTGGATTTGGTTTTGTTACAGCTTCAGGAGCTTCTTGATGTTTCATGTTTCATGTCCTACTTATTTCCTGATCATTTCTGTCTATGCCCTAAGGCACTATTTCTATGTATGTTCATAGATATTATACACTGGGCTATTTTAATATAGTCTTGATTTGCATGTATTATAGACGGTATAGGGACATCTCTGTGATTTGAGCAGTAATTGTCTCGGCCTCTGACACAGTAACTGGCTCTTTCTGAGACATCACCTTTGCGTGTCTCTCCTTGTAGGTCCACTGAGACCCTTGGGGACTAGTTGTGGTGCTATTGGGTACAGCTGTGAGCTGGTCTGTTGTACTGGCAGTGCACTTAAACTTCAATTCAGTCTAATGAGGGATCCTAAACATTTTCACTAACTCACATTAAACCTTAATACTTTCAGCACCACACAAAAGAAGGAGGCAATGTTTTAGTAGTAAAAAGTTATTTTCTCATGAACATGTTTTTGTTTGACATGTGTGTCAAATCAGGCATGTTAAGAGAATTGTAACACATCAGTTTGTAACTTAAACGTGTCCATGTGTGCGACCGTGCCCTGCTTTCCAGCCTGCATTCCAGCCTTTTCCATGTGAACTGCTGCATTTATTTTTAGCCCTTAGAGATGATGCATGCATGGGGCTTTCAGCTTTTCTTTACATTGACATTACATTACTTTACATTGAACAATCATCTGTGAGTGTTGTACTTCTATGGAGAGCAGGGCAGCAGTGGGAGAGAATCACCAAGGACTGAAAAATCTTCTTTTTAAAATAGATATATTAACCCTCCTGTCAGCCACAAGGGCACCCTTGTGGTTCAACCCTAGGACAACAGGAGGGTTAATACTAAATAATAATACAATAATTGTAATCCTAACCATTTTTACCCAAGGACAACGGGAAGGTTAACCCACAATAATGACCCGCAAAATACCTCTTCTCTAACCTAACCCAGGAGGAGGGCGACAATATGTTAATATTTTGTCTCCAGTGTTTTGTACGTTAACATTTTATGCACATTGTTGTTTTTCAGTGAAAGGAGAGACATCCGCAATGGAGAAAGCTGGACCAGCGAAGACCAATGGTATGAATGTTCATAAACGATAAGATAAAATAAAGCTTTATTGTAACCGACATTTTCCTTTTGACAAGGCTCAACAATAAAATACATACAGTACACACACACACACACACACACGTAAATACAACTACTGTATAACTGATAAGAACGGTGTTAAACAGATCATAGTACAGTGCCTATATTATTTTATAGTGGTTTTCATTACAAGCTAATATTGAATGTTATTTCCTGCAAAACCATAATATGTTTATTTTAGAATGACATTATGTAGTGTAATACCATGTTACTGGGCTTTGTTTGTAGAAGACAAACCAGATGGTAAAGACCTGAGGAGCAATCCTCCGGGCAAAGTGAAGCTGCCAATGATCATCACTCCAGTAAAGCCCGGCCCACCTCCGGTCAGGGAGAAGCCCAACAAGGCTATACCAAAGTGAGTGAACTCTCTCAGTACCAATCCCAGTGCTCAGCTCCAACAGAACTGCTCATCCCCTGCCCCCATGCTCATCTCGGACAACCTGCGTAATGCTGGTTTCAACCACACTGGTACTTTATGGCAGCAGCAGAGCTATCGTTGATGCAATAAATGGCTGAAAGCTATTTTGAATGCACAGAAGAGAGTTGGTTGAGTTTCCTGAAGAGCAGGATATGAATATCAGGTTAAAAACACAAACAGATATCTCAAACTGCTTTGCACCTACAGCCTTCACTTTCTGTCAGTTAGTAGGGCATGTAGCTCCTCCCAAAAGCAGTTTTTTCATTTAAATTTGTTTATTTTCACGCTTTAATCCCAAGGGGTCGGGGGAAGTTCTGCGAGCAAGGGCCACGAGAAGATTTACAGAAAAATATGCATGCATATTTTTCTGTAGTGTTGTCTGTTTGATGTAGGTGGGGGTCATGCATGACTCAACCTGTTTTAAATCTATTGCAGTGCAGCATTCACATCTAGTGAAACTTTAGTTCTATTGCTATAACCAATCCTTTCCATAGAAGGAAAGGCTCCACAGTAAAAGTCAAGAACACTTTCTGCTCTCTTTCACTCCACAAAGAGCCTTTAGTCGGCATTAATTCTGGCTGGTGCTATAAGTTGCCATGGCAGCCTTAAAGGTGTGTGCCAGGATGCCCAACCTTTAGTGCTTTAGTGGAAACTCTGGGATGAGTCAGATCAGGCCTAAACAGACGAGAACGACCCATTTCCTGTTTCCTGAGTGAGCGAGAGCGCAGACACACACACACACACACACACACACACGCGCACGCACTCACACGCACACACACGGCTGAGAAAACAAAAAGGCCTGGTCTTAAAGAGACTTCTAATGGAGAAAGGGCATTTTGGACAATACTTTTCAAATCAATTCCTGGAACTGCTGAAAAAGTAAAAGTAAAAAAGAAAAAATAAGTAAGTCTTAAAGGTACACAACTCGATTGTGCTATACTGCCCTCAGAACCTCACCCCAGGAAAGAAACGGTTTAGGGTAAAGGGTAGAAAATGTGTGTACATACAGTAGTATGGGGAGGAACATACATACATACATACTGGGTTTCAGGCACTCGGCAGCATGAAAGCAAAGTCCTTTTTTATAGTGTCTTTGATAAAAGGCTGGCACTCTTTGAACTGCGTAATGCTGGTTTCAACCACACTGGTACTTTATGGCAGCAGCAGAGCTATCTTTAATGCAATAAATGGCTTAAAGCCATTTTGAATACACAGAAGAGAGTTAGTAGAGTTTGCTGAAGAGCAGGATATGAATATTAGGCTAAGAACACAAACAGATATCAAACCGCTTGGCACCTACAGCCTTCACTTTCTGTCAGTCAGTTAACGCTAATGCATAAACTGTAAAATATGACCATGCAATGTTTGTGTATGTTTTCTATACATGATAAACATAAGTCTACATTATATGAATGCTTACATTAATATATGTTTTTTATAGTACTTGTGCATTATTTTCTCATTCGTCCATTATTATATACAGTAGTATGGCATGAAAAGCATAACATTTGTATGAAAGTAGCCATAACCATGTAATTTCTTTGTTTTTGTATTTATTCAGTTATTAATTTCTGTGTTGCCCTCCCAGTAGAGCCAATGGTGATGCCGCCCCTCTCTCACCTAAACATCCCGAGGAGAGAGACCAGTTTGATGGGCTAGAGCTGTCGTCGGAGAAGCTGAGCCATCCCACCGCAGCCAGAGCCAAGCCTCCACAGAGGAGACCCCCGACCAGCATGTCCCCACCCACGGTACGTCCTCTCATGCTAGGGATCATGGGGTCCCTGGAGCCTGTTGGGAGGTCGTGAGACACTATCAATTATGTTCTCGTTTAGTTATTCATTTTTATGTTGCTTTTATCGCATTGTTTTAACGTGGTTTCAATGGCTTTATGGCAGGAGTGGGTCAAAACGTTTACCTCTGCTCAAGGGGATACTGTTCTATGAACAATGATGGCTATTGGTTGCATGTACTGTAGAAATTATTATTACAATGTAATGTAGGGCTGCTCGATTATGGAAAACGTAATTATACTCACAATTAGTTTGGTAAATACTGAAATTACTTATTTAGCATGATTACTCTTAGAAAAACACTTAGAAAAACAATGAACGAGTGAAACAAATCAACAGTGAAAACACCTTCAACTGTGAAATATGCCTTAATACTTTCCCATAGATTTGTCACTTTAACCCTGGGGGTGGGGCAGTGGTGGTGCATGTGTGCTTGTCATTCAGAACACAAGACAAAGAGTTTACTTGCAAGATGGAATGCGCAAAATAATAATATTATTCTTGATGACATTTCTTTTTGTGATTGTTGGGAGCCAAAATTTAAAACGCGATTTAAATTAGATTCATTGTCTTACACTGGAGAGGACACAGTGCTAACCAGACAGAGTGCTAACCAGCCTAACTTCAGATTAGCTTTCAAACATTCAGTAACGCAGCACCCAGAACTGGCCTGGTCTTCAGCATTTCTTGGTTCAGTAACCGTGGGTGATGTTCTTCCACAGGCTCTGGGTGTCACGGAAGAAACGGTACCAGAATCGTTGAAAAAGACCAAGGAAGAGAAATTGCCCAGCTTGCCAAAGGTTGGAGTCACTCA
>JAODUG010066779.1:0-13883 GCA_027564795.1 Aphredoderus sayanus
AGAGAGAGAGAGAGAGAGAGAGAGAGAGAGAGAGAGAGAGAGAGAGAGAGAAGGAGGTTGGAGGGTAAAGGGAGAAAGAAGTCGAAAGATAGTGAGGGCGAGGTGTTTCCTGTTTCCATAACTCTAATTATACCCCTCTCCTCTCCTGAGGATGCCCCTCTATCAGGAAGAGTTCCTGGAGACAATCACAGATCACCTCCGCAAGGACACAGTTCAACTTAGACATTTGATTATGTCCATTATTTGTATATAGTACATTAGCTTGCTAAAGCTTAGGTCTTTTATAAATTAGTCAATACTTTAACTATAATTATGACTTTGGGATTGAAATTAATTTCCCATATGTAGGTCTCCTATAAACTCCACTGTACAATTAACTTCTACATGTATTTCCATAGGCTGCTTTAACACTATTAAGGAAATAAGTTAACCACATAGCAAACAAATTAGGTCAAATGTGATGCTACCTACAGCGGCAAATTTTTACACTTTACTAAAATTTCTGATGTGTCATTTTGTTATTAAGTGGGCCTGTTCCTACATAAACAATGTGGTTTGTAAGAGTTGCTGTAACAGTAATGGTTCCTTCCTGTTTGTACGTGGAGGGAATTTAGAGTCCCAGGATTATCAAGCCATCAAGAATTTGAGTCTAGGGTAAGACTCCTAGAGAACATATACATTCAGCTGCTATCAGATGGTTTTTAACACAAAACCATCTCCTACATAGGAGCAGGACTAGTGTCACAGTAACACTAAATTAGCAAGAAAGCTCTCTTGCTTTCTTGTAAGAGAGCTTGCAAAAGTGGTAAAAGCTGTGATGTAATATAATACTCATTACTCAATAGTATATACAGTATTGCCAACAGCAAAGTGATCTACAATACAACTGGCAAATTGTGTGCTCATTACTCTCCCACAATCCTTTTACACCTTGCAGACTTATACCACACAAAAAAAACAACAATTTACTGTATCCAGACTTTAGTGTAAGCAGATTGCAATGTAAAATATTAATATATCTGCTTGACAGCTCTGGTTTGTAATTTGCTTTAAATCTATCTATTAGTATGCAGATAGCAAGCCTAGTAAAGGGTTGGGGGTTGGAAGGAGAGCAGCCGATGAAGAAAGAAGTTTGAAGAGGAAAGACCCATCTCTCTAAATCAGCTGCCTTAATCGACCAGCCCACATCGCCTGGCAACCACTGCATGAGGCAGACAATGTTTACAGTGGTCTTGAGTTTTCGGTTCACTTCCGTCTTTAAGGTGTTCATTGTGTTATTTAGAAATGTACAAATATAAGAGGAAAGATCGGGAGGAAAACATTGATTCCAAAACATTCATTGGAATGGGTCTGTTAGTATTTAAATGTGCAACGTGGTTTTAAAGTTTAACAAATAGCACTGAGAGGATGGAGCAAAGTAATAAAGATATATTTAAATGAGACTTGATTGAGCTTTATCTTACATTTTCTAAGAAAAACACCAGTGGCATTCACACAATACCTCAAAAACTAGACCCATGCTAAATAAATAACCTATACACATTTTTGTGTTTTTTCAGATGCATGCTTTTAAGAACTTGTTGAGACAATTAATTATTAGCCTACAACATAAGATTACTTGGCATAGCCTAAATCTGTCAAAACACATTTTGATTACAGAGCTCTAACAAACATTAGTCATTACACACTGTTGTTAACAACTAGGCCTACTGTACTACCGGTAATAAAATATATCAAACCACAATTGTACTGCTTGATTCCTGCTCATCTAATTTAGTTATAGATACAGAGCATTGTTGGTCTTCATTTGGAATCATTAAATGGGCTACGTCAAGATGTATGGCAAGACACTTAACATTCTCTCTGTTTAAACAACTGCATATATCTTTTGTAAACAGGTGTAACTGAATATATGAATTTTTTCTTTTACTATTTCAGATTTAGAATTTAGGGAACAATGCCCCTCTGGATTTAACTCTGAAGCTTGAGGCTTAATCAGGTGGAAATTGAGGATGGCGTTTGGTGGGGGTGGCCAGGTCAGAGAGTAGGGTAGAATGGAGCAATTGTTCAGATTGAAGCCTTTGATATCTTTGGGAGAGATATCAAATATTAAGGCAATTTGCAGTAACATTTCACCCAGATTAGTCTACATTTTGTTTGCTTAAGAAAAATGCAATCTGTGCAGACTGGTGTTACTTTAACACCTTACTAAAAATAATTGGGACTCTAAATATTGTCCAATATTTTCAATGCACATTGCTCTCACTTACTTGGCCTAAATAAGTTAAAATATCCACATTCAAGTGATATTCCTCTGCATTTGCGCCATGCCTATACAAGCAGACAAGCTCCCACTGATCTATTGTGTTGCAAAGCCTTTCTCATGCACATCTTGAATGAAAGCCAGCGTATCGATGGGTCTCGGGATAATCACGTTTTCCTAAGAGACTTAGCTGCAACTACTGGTACACACACAATAAATGAGCGTGACTAAAACAAAAATGTTGTGTGTTGGAGAAAATCTAACGTTCCCATTATTAAGTACTGTAATACACGAATTTAGCTACTGTATTTAAAGCGTCTCTTAAAAACAGCCCAATGCAACGAAAATGTTAGCAAGTAATTTGAAGACATAATAACTTTTTGCATTTTTTTTGGAGTGTATATAGTTAGGAGTTGCGTATTACCTATATCAAAGTCTTCAGTTTTAAGCAGGTGCACAGTTTTAGGATGCACCGAGGCTTAGCTGTCTCCCGGGACACTTGTTGCTACCGCTGGTTGTCACAAAGGCTTTAACGGAAAAAATGCAAAATTGTCTGTAGGCTTGCTCGACAGCACGCTGGCGGCAGCAGAACAGTTCGTTGCCAGGCTCGAAGCAATGCATGCCGGTAGGTAGTTATTTTATTTACTTTTTTTTCTTTTCTTTTCTTTAATAATATTATTATTGTTATTTTAATTAAAACAATTACTCTCATGATATTAGGCTCATCATATAGCAATATAAAGATTGCTTTATATCCCTAATATAATAATAATAATATGATATCAAATAGGCTAGGGATATAGGCTATAACTGTTTGGCCTACAATATTTGTACAGCATAGGCTTTTATGCAAATGTGCAATAAGTAGGCCTACAGTAAGTTGTTATAGTTAGGCTACTCCGGACCTTTTCAGCTGGGGTAAATTTAATGAGAACCTTTCTTTACTCATTTGCACAGACGCACGAGTTTGTGCGTGTATGTATGTAAATATATGCATGAGTCTGTGCAAATGACTCAAGAAAGTTTCTCATTCAATTAGCAGCTATAACAACACAATTATGCCGGTATGCAGCAACTACCTAATGTAGCCACTAGATGTCAACATAAGCTTTGAAATTGCAATGGTAGCATAAGCCACTGAGGCTTTATAGTCTCTAAAGTTGAACCATCTTCTCTCTTCTGTATTCTTTTTAAAATCACTCAAGCCTTGGGGATAGTCTCACATCACACACGTATGTGCCTGGCTACTAACTACATTGAAACACCATATCCAGGAGGTATTTATTTGCAGCTATGGAAGTGAACTGTGGTATACACTTCAGTCAGAAATGTTCAGTGTTTTGATTGGCACACACTGCACAAAAAGTGGATATTTGCACTGGCTCAATATACTCCCTTGCTTTCTCTATAATGTACTAATAATGTCTTTGAGCAGCCAAGCAATTTTAGTGTTAATGTAGCCTACTTCAGTTTGGCAGTTAGACCCACACTCTGAATAAGCAACATGAACAGCAATAATATTAATGAACTATAATGTTTATTAAAATATATAAAAGGCAAAATACATATATGCATAATTATATCCATGATGAAATATGCATATAGTATAATAATTATACAGTAAAATGTGTTCATATATAGATTTTTATACATATAGCAAGATATTTTTGCATTAAAACTGGCAGTGGTGATTTCATATTTTTCCTCCTCCTGGCAACCCCTCCAGTCTCCCAGGACTCCCAGAGGAAGTAGCCTTTAGTGAAAAGCTAAAGAGCAGCAACACCTTTACACCTGAGATCCACGGCTTAGGAAGGTCTCACACAGAATAACGCACCACACTCCGACACATAGCTTCTACTGTGAGCACGCATGAACAAGAGAGGAATCGAGAGGAAAGCCAATACTATCTGATCTGACCTGTTCCGTACGTCTATGAGAACACATTTATGAGCAGAGCAGTCCAGGAAAAACAAAACAAAAACAAACCAAAAAAAGTAGCAACAATTCAGCACCGTGCCAAACAACTTTCGAGAAACATTTGATAGCCGTTTACAATCTGTAGAGTCCAGCATCCTCAGCAGCCAAACTAGAAACTACAATATAATAATCTCTAATTACAGGGTACATCTGAATAGCTTGTAGAAGGTGGAGGAGGGACAAGGGAGAGGTTCTCAACAGAAATGGAGACATTTCCGTGGGATGAGGTTAAGTCTTGCGGAGTCTTCCAGACTGGTGTGGTGATTGGTCCTGTGTTAACCGTCAGTCTCTGTACACGGTCATGTCTGCTGGTAATGGTGGTAGTGGTGGTGGTGGTGGTGTTCGTGGTGGTGGTGGTGCTCGTGGCGTTGGACCAGGGGCACCACGAAGCCGGGGGGGCTCCCGGGCGAGCACGACGCCTGCTCTCGCTCCAGGCCTGGCAGGCCAGAGTACACCGGGGCCTGGGTGTGCTGGGGGTGTGGGTGGGAGGGAGGCGACAGGGGCAGCTTGGCGGGCGACAGGCCTTCCCTGGCCTTGGCCCTGAGCCGTTTGCTGTGGCTGTACTGCAGCGGGTGCTGCTGCTGGTGGGGTCCGGGCGCCTGGCTCTGGTGGGGCAGGTGGTAGACGTCTTGGCCGCCGTGGCCCGAGGAGACGTGCACGCCCGCCTGCGGGTGGTAGCCGTGGCACTTGCTGGACCTGCCGCCGCCCCCGGCGTTGCCCCCACCGCCCTTGTAAGTTCCTCTGGGGGACTTCAGGAAGGACGCGGCCTTTCCTCGAGCCTCCGCCGCGGGGTTGTAGTTATCGCCGATGACCTGCGAGCGGCGCTGGTGGGCGGCGTGCGCCTCTGGCTCGTGGGAGCGCGAGCGGCTCTGGGACTGGGAGGGGCGCGTGTGGGCCTCCTGAGGGGGCGCAGGAGGGGTGGGGCCTGAAGGGCGGGACAGAAAGACACATGGTACAGTTACATGCACACGCTACTCTCAATACCGGAATTATGCAGATGAACGTCCAGTTAATAACTAATAGGACCTCAACATTTTCTTAAAGGTGCTCTACGCAATATTTTAAACAATAATATAGCAGCAAACCACTATTTTCTGTGTAAAGATATAGTGGAGTAATAGTGTGACATCACATTCCCTCTGCATGTGTTGTAATCCCAGCCCCGCTGTTCTGTGTTTACATAGCCAGCCGCACATGCATGTTAGTGCGTGTGTGTGTAGGGACCATTTTCCTATTTCTCACTTTCTTTCTGACTCCCGCTCAACCCATTAACTCAAAGCCCTCAACCCATTAAGGTTGACTTGCACCAATACATTTAAAGATACGTATTGCTCAAGACAGAAATGGGCTAAACTGGATAATACTTAATTAGATACAGACCATATATCAATTCGGAGAACCGACTGTGAGACCATCCTGATCTCGCAAGCTCCAATTTAATTTTGCCACGAGTGTCACTACGGAACCTCCTCAGTGCAAAAGCGTTTGGCGCTGATATAGAAAAGCTGATTTATTTACATTGCAATACCAGCACACATTTCCGTTTCCACTAGCTAATTTTAAACATTCTGATTGGGTGAGATAAAGGCAGGTAGTCCAATCATATGTAAGGAAGTTTGCCTGAAATGTATTAGCACCGCCTTTATGACAAATGCTTTTGTTCCATGAAGTCAAACTGTAGCTCGCCAGGCCAGGGTGGTATCACGAGGCTATGCTTGCACCCTATTCTCTCCCTCTCTCTCTGCATCACCAAAAGGAACGCACCTTCGAATCTGGAGGTGTAGTTCTCTATGCCCGCCAGGTCCAGATAGTGATTCCTCCTCTCAGTGTTCTCGTCTACACAGTAATGATGTCCCTCAGGGGCTGCTGTCTCGCTGCTCTGACCCCTGATGCAACCACAAACAATAAGCAACCATTGGCATTAGTGAATGGACTGCATTTATATAGCGCTTTTCTAACCTACCGGCCACTCAAAGCGCTGTACATTATTGCCTCACATTCACCATTCACACACACATTCATACACCGATGGTGGTGCAAGCCATGCAAGGAGCACCTAACCACTGGGAGCAATTGGGGTTAGACATCTCACCCAAGGATGTTTGCAGGTAATCCAGTAACTCCAGGGCTTGAACCCACAACCTTCCAGCTGGGAGTCAAACACCCAGGCCACTAGACCATCCTACACCCTAGTGTAGGATTAGTGGACACCCTAAAAAGTCTCACAACACTGTAAAGATATGTTCTTATGTATACTGTATATATATATAGCTTAACAAGTGTTTTAGGGATAGGTTTTTGCAAAGGGAAAAACGAGGCAATTGTGGGGGCTCTGAGGCAGAGCCAATCCGTCTGATAAAATGAGTTTGACATTGAGTGCCAGGACACATGCATGGCCTGACAGTAAAGGTACATGCGCAGACCTGACGTGGGTGGAAAGCCGTTTGTCTGCTGATCGCCCGTCCTCCGGGTGACAGCGGCCCTGCTCACGATCTGAGGAGAGAGGGCAACTTATCAGTGGACACATACGCTGAAGGCTATACTGTAAATGCACTGTTGTCGGACCCACGCAGACCCACACAGCAATGCCTGTACCTGCCCCGGTGTCTCTCCTACGGGCCCTGGGCTCCGGGGTGACAGTCAGTTTGACACGCAGAGTCTTACTCTTGTTGTGGCACGAGTGGTTCACAGACGCGTCCACAACATCATAGATGGTGTGCATCAGACTGGACATGTCCTGAAAACAGGAATAGGAAAGGAACAGATCAAATACTACACTTTAGGGACTGTAAAGCATGCAGGAGATCCTGCAGACATGATTGAGGCAGGAATGTCACTTCTGTCAGTACCTCTTTTGTAACTTTACCACTGTTGTCAAAGTCATACAGGGTGAAGATCCATTCCTGCCGGTTGTCATCCTCTACCGATACATCACATTCCAAGTCCTTTAGGCAAAATTAAGAAAACAGCCCTTTAAATTAATCACAACACTTGTTTAAGTATTAATGTGCTTTGGCACCAATTCATAGTACAAACTACTCAATAATTAAATAGCTGCTTTAGTGTGGAATCCTAAGAGCGGCACTGCTCAGGCCTCCAGGGGGCAGCAGAGTGCAGAAAACACAGCTACAATCAGAGTCAGTGTATTTTTCAAGATATGGTAGTTGTACCTACTCCTCTATTATTATTCTGCCATATAATTCATTTCGGGTTTATAATGTACAGTACAGATAGTTTTCGTGACTGGGAGGCAAAACCCAATAACATACCAGCAACAGCCATTTAAATGCCATGTAGAAACATGAAGAGAATTGTGTGGGCGTACTCGATTTATCTTACTACCTCTTCCAGGAACAAGCATTTAACCACAATTCTCAGTTACAGCCTTTTGGCAGTACAATAACACAGTTTCAGCCCCAGCTTTGATTCATTCAGATGTATCTAGTAACATGTGTCTAAGTGGAAAAATAAACATTTGCAGCATGACCCCTGCTGTGCTGATGTAGAAGAGGTCAAGGCAGTGGGTTTACAAGGGGAACAACCCAGGGATAAATGCAGAACTTTAGGGTTCTACATTATGGTCCAGGAATGATTACCAGGGTCTAGGTTGTTCCAACATTAAAATGTGTAATTTAATGTATTATTATTTTAGTCCATTTATTCATCCCTGCTTTAAAGGTGGAGTTAGTGATACTAGAGAAGATTTTTGAACTGATCAAAACAGAAATACCATAGGGTGCTCCCTCAGACAGGCCCTCCACATTGATCACACATTGTCAAACCTGGGATAGCATTGTGTGAACACCACTTTGTTTGTGTTCCCATTTACAGATGCATGGCTGTCTAGAAAGACCTGATTTATTTTCCGGCGCGCCCACAGAAGGGACAGCTAGCAGACTGATCTGGAGCCGTGTCAAGAAAGCTATATTTGAAAAGCATATTAATACCATACATTTCTCAAACTGGCTATATTTTGATCTTTTTATCCTGCATGTATATGAAACTGACAGATGAGGAGGGGTTTGGGGTGGGGGTGCGTGTTGCTTACATCCAAGCTGATGCGTTTCTTCCCTGGAGGTTTGCAAGCATCTCTTAGAAGTTCTCGCTCACCCTCCTCTGACTGCAAGTACTGCAGGTACCTTCCACAGCCCCCAGCCTTCTCCGGCGGCAGAACCACTGTCAACACAACATCACGTGGGTTTAACAAGGCATAAGACACCTGTACTTCACAGACATGAGACGGTAGATGTGGGATTAGACACACAACACTGGTTGGCATGATGCTTTAATGAATGAAATCAATGTATGTTGTGTGTAACATTTCTGGTGTTGTCATACGTTGAAGGAGAGGTGCACATACATTCCAGTCATTCATACAACGTTAGTGCTCTGATGAGTGTACAGATGAACAAAGGCCCTGATTGTTGCTATGCAAGCCATCAATGCATGTAAGAATGTGTGCTTTTCAACCTACCCTCTAGGGGACAGTGATGGTCTACAAATTGGCTGTCCTTCAGCTCTCTATTTTGAAAATCCTGGAATGAAGAAAAGATAGAGGAAAGGGGGAGAAGAGAGGAGAGGGGTAAGTGAATCTACAGTTCTTTGACCACAGGCACAGAAAAAAACAAACAAGTTTGAGCTAAAGCATTTCCTCCTCAGATGAGAGGGAGAAGACTGGAGGCTGGAACACTTTGAACATCTGTACGCTTATTGTGTTTCACTGTCTGGGTCAGAGTGAGTGTTGCCACAGCCCCGCTTTCAAGATTCCTCTAGTGCCTTCAAACAGACCCTCGCACCCATCAAAAGACCCATAATGCTCTCCAGCCTCTCCAGGGAAGCTGAGGACCTATGTTGCAAATGTGTTTGGTCTCATCCAACCAAACATTGAACTGACTGGGTTGACTGAATGTTTAGCACAACTGAAACATGTTATATTAATATTTGATTAAAGAAAAAGGTTTCAGGACTGAATTGGCAGATTAAAATGTTCAGGCACGGGGAATGGGGCTCATTAGGTACTGCCATGAAATAAAGGGAGGGAGGACGATGAGATGGAGAGAATGATGAAAAGACGTCAAAGTTCTGCTGTCATGTGTGAACAATCTATACTAGCATAAAACAGAATAGCCCACCCCCCACACACACACACACATTCGCCCACCCTCCCAGCACATGTATTCACACACCCACATAGCCCCTCCCCCACCCCCCAAAACCAAAACACACACAAACACACACCATTCTTTAATTACACCAGCAGTGTGGAAACAATGAAAATTAAGTGCAGTACAGGCTCTAAACCAAAAGTATTTAAACAACAAATGATTCATCTCATTTACGTCATCTCCACACAGCTAGTCCACACACACTTTGAAATAAAAATCCCACCAGATTGAATCAAGGAGGCTCAGTGAAATGAGACAAATAAAAAACAGACAGATGGTAGGAAACAAAAGAGCTCCGTGTACCTTCGACGGAGCCGGGGCCCGACTGAATTCTGCACATCTGTATGCGTTTAGGTAAACGAGCCCCACTCTCTCTTGCCTCCCCTCTCCTCGTGCCTCTCGGAGTAATGACAGCGCCAGGGCCTGTGGTGTTATTTAACAATCTCGGAGCCTGTGATTATTCTACACTTCAGAAGATGATGGTTCGAGGGCTGTAATCTTCTGCTGACCTTCAGCACTAATGGTGGGGAAGGGGGGTAGTTCCCTGTCAGGGTCAAGGCTCGGACAAACTGCAAATTGGCCGCCGAGAAAACTGGGCACTATGGAGCTGGCAGGACTGGGGTCACCAGGGAGGGGAGCGGGAATTGAGGGGGGAGGGGCCGGAAAACAGGAAGTAGGAGGGAGACAAGGAGGACAGCATGTCGAGGAGGAACGATAAGAAGGACAAAACAGAGGATGGGAGAGGAGAGAGGCAGAGATATGGGTGCATCACGAGACTTTTTGCCGGGGGGGGGGGGGCCTTATCATCCTCTGATTCCAGGCCTTTGGAACGCCGTGGGAGAGGTGAAGGTGGGCCTTTAGCAGACTCTGGAAGGCTTCTGGGACGGGCGGAGCCAACTCTCCCTGGGCCCCCCAAAAACAAGCAGCTGTCTTTAATCAGGGCCCAAACGCACACATGCGAACGCACAGCATGTACACACGGCGATATGCACGCACACACACACACACAGACACGCATGCACTATTACACGTCAACACACAGATTCCATCGTTCTTTTTTTTTTTTTTTTTTTTTTACGGTTTCTGTAGCCAAGTTGTTGTTTCCTCTGTGCTCATGGCGGCTTTTATCTCGTCTCTTTATGCTGCGGTCCCATAATGAAGGCCAGTGTGTATTGGAGAAGGTCTGCTGCACAGAGGGACATCAAAGCCAATCATTTGATTGGTCCCTTCCCTGTCCCCGTGGGGCCACAAAGCAAGGTCTTTTATGTCCACTGCGTCGTAGATTAACACGGATTTACAGTTGAAAACATTTGGAAAATCAATCAGCGCTAGCTTGCGCGCGTCAATCATGCCATTAATTGAGGCATCCTGCCCGGCGCTAGTGAAGGACAGGTAGAACGCAAGGCATCACTGAGAAAAAGAAATTCTGCACCCTGCCTCTATGCTTGTTACGCCCAATAGGGGCGCTAATGAGAGCACAGCGTGGGTCTCACCAGAGTCAGCCCTTAACGTCTGGAGGGCCTTAGCGTCACGGCCTCTCCAGGCCCATCACCCACAGTGTCGGCCTCAAATCTGCACACCACATGTGTAATTAACTGCTATCTGGAATCTAGCCGCTCTCATTCCTGTACAATCAGATCACACAACTAGTCTGTGGGTTATAGCAGTCTCCGAGCTTTTCCTACACTCCCCGATTTCCTCTTACATATGTGGCATGTCCCTAAAACCTGCGACACACGCTGATCCCCGCAGTGAGACATATTAAAGGGAGTACGGCTGGAAGAATGACAAGGAGACAAAGCAGTAATATTATTTCTCTACTGTCTGGATTTACGCGGTGACATGTAAACTGAATGTTGACTGCAAGGCACCTCTGCTTGACATGCAGACGAGGAAGGTGCGTGATGTTTGTTCCTGCTTAACGCAGCGGCTCTGCCAAGCTTCCCTAAAGCCTCAGCCTCCTGCCAGACTTTAATGTGGGATAGGGTAACCAGGGGATGCTTTCATAGCTCCCTACCAGGTGACATCAGACGTCCCCCAGCAGTCTCTTTGCCTGCCACCCATCCTCCCGCTGGAAAACACTGCATATCTTTGTTCTCACTTCCCCTCAGCTTATACTCACCCGCTAGATTTAAGAATGCATGTTTTCAGTCTGTTCTTCCAGCCCTCTCATGCAGAGAGATTTAAAAACGACGCCGACGACAAAAACAACAACAGCAACAACACACGCACACAAACGCAGAGGAAGCTAACATTAAGGTTGTTGAAAGCCGCTGTGGAGTTATTATGGCAACTTGATCAGATGACTGGATGCGTGCATGTCCACGTCCAAGCGCATGCTGCTGGTGGCGGTGGCGGGGGGAAGGATGAGAAATCGTGATACTTTTGGACGCCTGCATGTATAATCCTGAAGTTCTGTGGTTTTCAGAAATACTATTTTGCTCATGTTACATAAAGATGCACTTGCAAGACGCAGACCAAACATTGAATTTATAGGCTATACTGTACAGTTGGCATTAAATAAACAGTAGCCTACAAATTCCTCTGGTCATTTGCCTTTGTCTGGCCCCATACAGCAGGCCACAAATTCCGTCTATTTCCCAAATTTGAGAAGGTATTTTTGGATACATACTGTGGGCTTTCTCCAGGACGTACAGTGTTTCTAGAAAGAGTCACCTGTAACTGACACTTCCGAAGGCGCCACAGGAAAAGCCTCTGTGACCACCAACCGACCAACCGACCAATCACCCTGCTCCCGTTCACCATTAATTGGGAATGGTTGTGGCATTTCCCAACGAGTACTGCGCAGTATCGATATGATGAAAGGAACACCACTTTGTAAACAACGTGCACACTCTTCACCACAGTACGAAACTGGAGAGGCAGCGGTGCCATTGAGAAATAAAAGCCCTTCATTCCAGAAGAAACCAACCTGGCCTTGACTCAAAACCAGATGTGAGCTGTTCTACTGAGGAGTGAGGGGAGGGGTGGAAAGGAAGGGAAGGGGCCAAAGACAGAGGGCTAGTTGCACAACTCTTGTATCTTCTCTTGCAATAGAGTTAAAAAACAACAAGTCTCCGGGTGGTTTTAACAGTGGTTGTTCAGGCCTCAACTCTCAGTGAAATTCTGTGACTATATGGTACTACAGTATATGGCACTCCACAGACAGACTTCTAGGAAATAATAGTGTCAAATATCCCTGGTAAAACAAACTGTAAGCCCCTGCTGACAGATTTCAATTAGTCCTCATGAAAATATTCAAACCGCAATTAATAAATGATGTAGAGTAGCAGACTTAGAACTGATGAAATCAATGAAATTAATAATGGAAAACCAAACCAGAAGTACAATCAGTGAGCTTTGTAAAATATCTTGGGTGTTTTACTCTAATGTACCAAGAATCGAGATTCATTGCTGGACAGCTGAGAATTAGTCTCTGCCTATTACCCAGGCTCATTCATCAATCTATCACTGCACCACGACATGGCTTTCTATGAATGGTGATGCGATAGGAGCACACTGCCCTCCCTGTCCTCTGGGCTGAGCCCATGAGGCCCAGACGTGGCCCTTTCAAGGTAGCCGCACCTCTGTCCCTGAGCTCAAACACGCGGGAGCGGGAGAGTCACCCTCTTGGCAGCACATGAAGCACTGCGAGCGAAGCCTCCCCGCGCCCAACTCCACAACAGCTGTGGGGAGAGATGAGCGTGCTTGCGTGCCTGCGTCAGAGCGGCCTGCCAGACTAGCCACTGGAAGGCACCCCGCTCACCCGCCCCTTCAGTCAGGGAACATCTCCCGGGCAGTGAGCATGCCCGCCGGTCCACTGGCCTCCACGAGCCTATCGGCAGATCTTCCGCTCACTTTGATTACAACTATGTCATAAACAAAGATTAGCATCACCTGCTGACGGCCATCTGTCACGAGTGCCGCAATCAGCCTGCCTTTATTAAAGCTGCCTTTGATAGCAGTGCGATGCAACAGACTGCCCTCCTCCTCAGCTGTCTCACGGGCACACACAGTACAGTGCTGTAGGAACTTGACATGTGTGATGCCAGGGAATGGTATTACATTCATCACTCTGGATGAGGCCAAAGCATTAGATTATAATTCTTTAAATTCTGTATTTTAATATAAAAATAAAAAACAACAAATGCCTAGAATACCGGGACGGCAGTCAAAACTAAACCAGGCTGGAATGCGAGTGTTCATTTGCATACCAGATACAACTCAGATCATTACTCAGGGTGTGTTTGTGTAATTCAAGTTGTGATGATCTAGTGTTAATGTGATGCTCTTGGCTGACTGGGTGGATCAGACATTTAATGTTTGGTGAAACACACACCAGCGTATAACCATGTTTACCCAGCTTTTTTAAAGTAAACCTGATGGAGAGAGCCAGAGAGAGCTGATGTACACAAGGACCAGCTTACAGTGTGCACAAACACACACACGCGCACACACACACAACAGAGACAGACAGA
>JAODUG010066790.1:0-13883 GCA_027564795.1 Aphredoderus sayanus
AGCTGTAGAATTAGGTTTAGCGCCTTCTATCTGCCATAAAGAGCTAGTGATTTGGGTCATTTTGACCCAGAGGACATTACGAGGGTTAATAGCAACCACAGCGCCCTCATCATCTCGCTGTTTGTTGAAATGCAGCTTAATGTGAGCCAATGAGTTGTATGGGGGTGGGGGAGTAGAGAGGGGTAACAGCCACCCAGCACTGAGGTGCAGGAGGGAAAACAGCAACGTCTCTGTACCAGTGGCTTCCACCACAAGGGCACATTCCAGTGCACCTTTAATGACGCGGTATGGCCCAGCATGTGACATCCATGTATGGGGCGCACTCCCTTCACAGTTCTCATACTGAGGGGTTGGCATGACGCTGGTATTCTCACCCCAAATGCTGCAGTATTAATAGTAGTATTTGCGTTGAGGCTGTCAGCAGCGGGGGGAGTGTCATGTTTGCAGGATCAGGTGGACAGAGGACTGGAGGTGCTGCTTGGGACTGTGAAGCGTGGGCGGTCAGACGGGAATAGATCAAAGTTGGCGAATCACACTGTACTCGCTCTATAGCTGTGTATGTATGTGTGTGTGTGTGTGTTTGGGGGGGGGGGGGGGCTGTACCTGTGCTATCCTCTGGGCCAGGCACCTCCGTCACCTCTGCCTTCAGCTCTTGAAATCGAGGTGAGTCATACTCCCATGCTGTATCTAACAGAAGAGGATGGAACCGGTGAATCAGTGTCAAACAGCACAGGCTCTGGCAACGGAATGGATGTTTTACCTCTAAAGCTGCCGGTGTCTCCCTGGCTATTGGGCCTTGTCGCCAAGTGGGACATAGAGCTGGAACCTAGAGAGAGAGAGAGAGGTGAACAAACACTAATGCTATGGAAGATGTTTGTGTACGTTTATGAAAACACTAACAGCATTCAAAATAATGACCTAGTGCACGCTGTGCACACAGCGCCTACATGCCAGTCCTGACACGGGGAATGTGGCAGCAGGAATGAAACACCGCTGAATGGATTCCCAGCTGCCATGGAGTCAGACGGGCTGTGTGGACCAGCCAACGGCAACACACACGAAGCCACACCACCACAACACAGTAAACGTCAGCTATACTCCCAGGCCCTCCCACTTGTATCACTGCCATCCACCCATCAGTGACCTCAACCCCAATAAATAACTATTCTCAATAACATTCATGCCCATTGCCCTCTGGCCTTCTGCTCTTTCCTGTCCTCCCTCATTCCCCCAGTTAGGTCAGTTGTCCTTTGCTATTGCCCCTCTCTCTCTCCTCCCATCCATCCATGTTATCCCCCTATCAGTATCCTCGCGGCCCCTGTGGGCCTCTTCATGAAACCATTACCACGTATACAGTGTCAAATGCTTCTGTGTGTTTGAGAAGCCACACGTTGGCTGTGTGAACAACACAGTGAACATGTGCAAATAAAGGATTAGTTGTGTGTGTGTGTGGGTCGGAAGGAGTAAGCTAACTAGTCAGCTAGTTTTCTGGGTGTTTACACCATAGAAGAACATGCTTGCCATGTTTGCTCACATGTATGTACGTGCAGTCCACTGTGGTTGCGGCCCCTAATGATGGCAGGATTAAACGCTAGCATATGGAAACTGATGGAGATATCCTGCTCCAATGGAGTAGCACTGAGGGTGAAGGAATGTCAGGAGAGTGGAGAGGGTGGGTGATAAGAAGAACTAAGAACCATAGCATCTCAGACCAAAACACACAAGGATCAAATCGAGGAGCCTATCCTATTATAATTAACCTTTGGCAACAGAGTTTAGGAGAGCTGTAGGGAATGTATGACCTATATTTCACTTATATTCCATTTAGATCAACCCATATGCCTTTTTTGTTTTGTTACTATTGTTTTTGTCAATATAAATATGTATTGTTTTCGACTGCATATTAACCCTCATGACGCCCTTACAAAATTATCTTGAACCACCAGAGGGCACCATTTGATTGTGTATGATTGTATGGTTCTTTTTATTGTCATTGCTGTGTGTATTAATTTCTTTTTAATTATATCTTTATGTATTTGTGTTGTTTTTTGTGCCTTAACCCTCCTGTTATTGTCAGGTTTCAAACTCACACAGTGTTGTTAGCAGTGCACATCATATGTCTGTGTAAGCTTTTGAATTAGATTTATTGCCTTCTATCTGTCACAAAGAGGTAGTGATTTGGGTCGTTTTGACCCAGAGGACACCATGAGGGTTAATAAATTAGGCCAAAATATCTCTAAGCAAAAACGGAAAATATATTGTAAAATTAAACATACCATAGAGGCAGTGAACCTGTGGAACTTGGATCCTATAAAAAGGATCAGTACTGTTCTTTCCTTTAGACCTCATTGGACATAATGGTTTAAGTTATTTGTGTCGCTCACATTGTAAGAGGATTCAGCAGAAGGGCTTTCATCCCTGGTGATTTCTTGGTTAAATAATAGTTCAATTACATAAAAAGTTCCAGAATGTTCCCATTTTAGCACTGGTTCGCATGGCTTGTGGTGTCATTGCTGCTACACATTCTATTCAGGGGGTTATTTTTTTAGATGCGATGTAAGGTTACATGACAGAAGACTAAATTAGAAGACTAATTTATTTGTGGGGTGACTATCACTATAGACTCTCGCTAGTTTTAACTTCCTGCAAATTTATAGCACCAGTATAAATTCTCATCATTCGCAGGTGGTCTGTGGGAGATTTATGTTTTGTTAATGTTGCCACACTGTGCTAGCATTCTGCTATACCCATGGGACCACTTTCAGCACCCTGCACCAAACATAGATATAGATACTGTACAGTATGACTGACATGTACACACACACACAAACATCCATGTTTGCCCAGGCAGTTGACTCCTCTGTTCCTTGTAAGTTGTAATGTGTTTTTCTTCCGCTAGCTGTGATCTATTCTCCATCTGCTCCCTATACTTCCAACCCCACTAGAGAGGTTATCTCTGTAGCGGGCTGCAGGTGAGGAGACAAGCAGATCACCTGGAGCCTGAGAGGATATACACAGTCTCTTAATGCAGAAGGAGACATAGTCATTTGGGAGGAAGAGGAAGGAAGGATTTACTGCAGCTGCTAAGTGGCAGCTTTGTAGGCAATGAACATCAAGAAGAGGCAGAGAGATCAGAGATACGTGGATGGGGGGGTGAACAATACACCACATGAGGATGTCTGGCATCCTCAAAAGCCATAAGGTGAGACCTGGCCATGGGACTGCCTCATCCAACTAAGGATCATGTTTCAAGCACCCCTAATAACCCCCCCCCCACTCCCAGAAAGAAGTCACTCCTCTCACCCTCCATGCCATGCGGGGGGAACACCAGTCATAAAGCTCAACCTGCTCTGGCTCACGTTCAGCCCTAAAAACAGACAGGAAGTGGGAGGCGAAACCTGAACCAAGAGCCTCAGTGGACATGGAACACACGCACACACACACACACACACACAATCAATACAGCCTAAACCGCACACAGATGTTGATCTCCATTTCTCATGTTGGCCTTAAAAGCAGGAGCATAAAGTGTCTGAGGGCATCTGAGTTGTTATCAGTGTTGCTTTAGATAACAGCACCATTAACCGCACGCCACACATGCACAAGATGTCACACACACACACACACACACACACACACAATTGTAAGGTCAATTGAGAACAGTTATAACAGTCATCGACAAGAAACCAACCAACAGCCCAGGATACACACTAAGTACTACTCCATGCATGTGAGCTGAGGTAGCGTGTGTGTGTGTGTGTGTCTCACCTGTGCCGGGCCTCACCAGCCCGCCGTCATACAGCACGGTCCCGGCTGGAGGGCAGGGTCTGTTCCTCATCACCTCCAGCCTGTGCTGCAGAGCCTCCACCTCCCTCTCCAGGCGCTCTTTATCCCCCTGCAGCTGGTTCTTGTCTGCCACGGCTTGACTCAGAGTCACGCGTAGCTCCGACAGACCTGGGGTCTCTCCTCCTCCACCTCCTCCACCTCCTCCTGCAGCCAGCCTGGACACCAGCGCCTCCAGCAGGCCGAGCCTGGCCTTCAGGCCCTCCACCTCCGGGGAGGCTCCGGTCTGGGGGCAGCTGGCCTCGGTGGGGCTGGGGACGGAGAAGGTATACTGGCATCGCCCGGCGCGATCGTTCCCCCGCCACAGAAACGCCCGCTCCTGAGCCTCCCCGCCCAGTAGCAGAGCGCACACACACACACACAGCAGGAGGAACATGGTGCGTGTCTTTGCACACACGCACGCACTCACGCAGTCAGAGGGTTTCTCTGTCGCTCTCAGCGGGTTATTTCTCCGCTCTGATATTCTCGCCTTCTGGGCCGGACCCTCTGGGTCTCCTTATCTGGTTCTCCTGTCTGGGCCTGCCTCTTTTCTGTCCTCTTTTCCCCCCTGGTTTATTCTTCTCCTCCTCCTTCCGATAGCAGGTCGCTAACTCTGAGTCCTTCCCAGTGGCTCACAGATATTTATACAATCTGGAAGGGAGGGAAGCAGGGTGGGAGGGGGAGAGGGGAGACGAGAGGAGAGGTGAAAGGGAGGGATGGGGGTGGACAGTGAGGGGCGAGGGGGTGTCATGGGAGGTAGTTGGGAAGTCAGAGTGTGGAGATGCTGTGCACTTTAGGGGGCGGGCTTGTCTCGACAACAAAAACATTCAGTTTTTCCAGGGTGTTTCTGTGTGTGGCTCCAAAAAACCGTGTCACTTCTTGCGTGTTGATATTGATCTGTAGGCCTACGCGTGTCTATGTGAATGCCCGTCTGTTTTTAACGCAGTAAAAGTTTAGCTGTTGCATTATTTATGAGCCAACAAGCGACAGCTCTGTCTCCGGCAGTGTCTCTCAGTGTAGTATACATCCATGTATATACATGACTCTGGCCAGCTGACCCAGCAGGTACTGTGTCCCAGGACGAATGCTTGAGGGATATAGTCCCAGGGGGGTAAGGGGACGCTTGGTCTCATGGGATACAGTTACAGTACCTCTTGAGGTACCATGTTCCCCTTCACGCTGGATGGGGGCCAGAACATGATGCAAACAGGTCATAGACCACCACCACTGTAGACTGTGGATTGGGTTACAATTCATTCAGTCTTACAATTGATATGGTTTGTGATCAAGTATCAGGGATGTTTACTGACTGGCCCATGCCAGTGTGAAGCCACAGGTTAGGACTTTAATTTTGAAGAGGGGAGGAAGTTTTCTGTTTTCTGGAGGAAAAATACACATTTCTTCATGTTTGTGTTTCATCAGTCATACATACAGTACTAATGGCATAGAACCCAGGATCTATAGACCACTACTAACAGGTGATCTACAGCTGATCCTGATGTGGAGTGTTCTGTGTGCATGTACTTGTCTCTGTCCATGTCCATGAGTTCCGTGTCAGTCACGGCCTAAAGAGGTCTCTTCCCTCATGGCCTCCTTAGTCATGTCTCCTCTTTAACACAATATCAGGCACACTGGTGACAACTGCCTGCTAGGCAGAGCTCTGTCATGCGATATTGACCATGATTCCTTGTTTATTTTCAGTGTAGCGCATCCGAGAATTGAATTTGATACACACAAAGATGAGCCCACAAAGGGTGCACACACACACATTCCACTCCTCGTTTCACCATAATCTTCATTTCCTGTCTGTTATTCCTCCATCTTCTCTCAGTGATATTTTAAATCTATCTTTGTTGACCTCTCAGGACACCCATAAGCCCAGTGGAATGGAGACAATAATCAAGACCAGGACTTGCCACGGTTTGAGTCGCGCCAAGACTGGAACAATACAATTCCAATTGCCACCTAAACAAGACCTGCAGCAGTTAATTCGAGACCTACAGAAAATTATTATATAATCTGACAAAAACACACTTCCTCTGACAAGCAGCTGTGAGATTGTCACTCACCTCCTGGCAGCGTGAGAGCCATCTGTCCTACACAAGAATGGGATTATTTGTTATTTGATCTCTGGCAGTAAAACAAGCACTGATTGGTGTGGTGTTTGATGTGTAGAGCATATCTATTTTTGGGCTTTGGATAGACAGACAGATGGACAGACAGATGGATAAGGTATGTGTTGGGTTTAGAAAACAGTAATTTGGGAGCAATATTTACTGCCTGGGCAAGTCCTCACAGAGGAAATATCAGAACGGTGACTGCAAGGTTGGGGATAAAGGAAACACAGATTAAAAGTCTGAGGACAGAGAGAGAAGAACGTCGTGAGTTTAATCACATGGAAACAAACGTGACGAATTCAGGCAGGAAAAAGCAGTAAAGCATGTAAGGCCAGGGTGTGTTAAAACCTAAAATGCTCTTTGTCCATGAGTCCTGGAGTGTTTTCTGCATGGTCTCATGGCTAGCAGGTATCAAATG
Source organism: Aphredoderus sayanus (assembly GCA_027564795.1). Taxonomy (NCBI): domain Eukaryota; kingdom Metazoa; phylum Chordata; class Actinopteri; order Percopsiformes; family Aphredoderidae; genus Aphredoderus; species Aphredoderus sayanus. Next base: position 6,358 of record JAODUG010066790.1, read on the forward strand.
CAGACACAGTAGTTGAAGATTTATTCCCCTATATGATATATCCATCTTGCCCTCATACTGGCAGTCTCCACCCGACAGGGTGTGTTTTAAAGACTCGTGTGCATTGGCACCCTTCATTGTCCTGTTAAATTCACTCTATGACTCATAACTGTTGCTATGCCCGGCCTCTGAAGTCATCCAATTCAAGCCCTTAGTAGCTGACCAAAACATCCTCTTCTGCCAATGTGGGTGTCTTGAAGAGGTACAGCAAATTTAGTATATTGTTATGATCATGATTATCAAAATCCACTCAGACATATTGCCTGTGTACTTTACAGTAAAACAGGGACCTGGTATAGGCTATCAGTTTAGGAGACCAGAAATGAGCTGGAATATGTTAGCACCAGTTGCTGGCTGTGGCACTGGAACACAGGTCATTTCAGTAAAATAACAATTTAACAAAAGGTAATTTTAGAAAACCCAATAAATACTAACATAACAAGTCACACAGGTTCTATGCATTTATAGTTAGCAATCATGTGTAACAATAGTTGTAATCATTGAGAGACATGGATCTTTATATTGAAAAACGCAGTTGGCTTATATAAGGACCAGCCATTTAACTTCAAAAGACTGGTGGTTATGGCTTTGAAGTAATGCAGACAAGAAAATGACTAGGGCAATCTTCAGAACAATAATCAGCCTCCATTCCCCACCGCTAAAGTGCCATCCTGGGACCCCACAACACCACTGGTCTGCAGATGGGACGCAAAGAAGAAAGGCCAGGCCTTCATTAGGAAGCCAAAGTATTGAGTACTCAAGGCATTATAATGGAGGGATGGCAAGACCATTTTCCTCTTTGTATTTCCTCTCCCCATCCATTGTGATCGCTTTCTCTGTCTCTGGTCTCCAGCTCAAACCAGCCCACATGCCCTTTAAAAATCACTTTATTTTAGAGCACTATGGAAGTATATCACAGTTTTCCAATGCAATGCAAGAGTATTATACATCATTACAGTCAGTATTTACACGCCAAATAAATTACATTATAATTAACACAAAAAAAAAAGGAACAATATGAATGTAGAAGGTTGTAATAGCGCCATCCCAGACACAACACCTATTTGCGAGTGTGTTTCACAGCATAACACTCCTATATTAATTTTTAATAAATATCTTAAGTGGAATTTGCCCTGTTGCACCCCTTCAGAATAAATGGCAGAAAATCATTAAGCATAATGGCAAAATATATATATATATATATAAAAAAAAAAAAAAAAGCAATAGCAATGGTGTTGAATTATTGAGACATTTAAATGCAACAGCAGGAACAAAACAGCTGTGACTACGCCAGCCTACATATTGGCAAAAAGAGAGATTTAGTGTGCACATTCATATGAATTTTAATTAGCTGTGGAGCCTGTATATACTATGCTATAGAGGCAGACCAGAGGGCTTTACCGAGTAGAATAATGGTATGTATATTTATAATAAAAAGTAATACAAAAATTGACTGACGTGAATACATATTTGCAAAGCGAATCCTGTTCCAAATCTAAATCTTTCACATACTGTAAGCTGCGTTTTCCAGGACAGGGACAAAAATAAACTTCAAACCTGTTCCCTTTTTTCTTTTTTACATTGTCCTCCAGAACTTTAAAATGGAGGCCAAGGCGGGAGTAAAGAGCCTCGTGAGACTGGTCTCACGCTCCACAGGTTCCCTTTGCTAATCAGTCTAGACCTACTCTGTTTCAAAGCATTCCTGGTGAAGGCAATGCCAACAGGTGTGAAAGTTATTAGGTACTGGATACCGTCAACCAATCATTTTACTGTCATCAAGTGACCATTCAACTGGACGCTGATTGGTTGGACTCAAACGGTTTCAAACGGAGGAGATCCAGACTGACGAGTTTTGAGGTGTCAAAGGACAAAAGAGATGCATTTAGAAAATGTTCGAGTCAGACTAGTGCAGAAGATTAAAACCAGTAAAAGTGTCATTACAGTACCTATCTAGAAGAGCTGACATGGAGGGCTCAGAGTTAACCTGCCGTCGAGGATAAGCCCGGGCCCTAGATGTGACATGTAACATCATGGAATGGAGTCTTCCACCACTACAGGGCTGAGAGACAGCACCCCCTCCCCCCCAACAACACACTGTCGATGACATTACCAGTTATCTTCATCAGGCTGTGCGACGGCCTGCCTGCCTGCCCGGCCCCCTCCCCCCGCCACAAGATTCACATCAGGGCTGACTAAACAGCTGCTGATCTCACAACAGTTTCTTCAGTGACACATAGACCAGTAGTGTGATCAGGCTGAGGCCAGAATGTACACAGGGTGACATGGAGGTGGGTGGGGGTGAGGGAGGCTGCCTAGCGCCCTCTAGCTGGTGTCGAGGACTGTGTGCAGAGGGGAGAGCAGCAGAGGGGAGAGCAGCCCCTGCCCCCACACTCCTTGTTACACACTAGCGGTGCCGCATAATCACTGGGACTGAAACAACATCAGAGAAACAGATAAGACAAATATTTAAATGTTGTCATGTGTCATCGCACCTGTGTGTGTGTGTGTGTGTGTAAATACTCACTGATGATAATCAGCAGGAGAGCAACCACTACCAGCGCAATGATAATCTTCATCTGTTGAACGAACACACACACACACACATCATATAACATTACATCTATCTTTTATTAGCCCAGGGTTTCTTAAAATGGGAGTGGTCACCGCAGGGGGGTTCCAAGATACGTATCAGGGTTGCAACTCAATTAATTTTATCTAGATCAATTATATTTAATAAAATGTGAATACATTTATACAGTGCGTTTCAGAGTCATATTTTTTATGTGATGTTATCTTAGAGTTTGTTCCAATATATCTTTCGTTCAATCATAAACCATGTCATTTCGGGCCATACTGGGCCAAGTGCTGTATGAGCCCAAGATTATACAGCTAAACAATAAGCCAATAGCTATGTGTGTGCTCAAATCTCTCTCTCCCACCCACACACACCTTCGTGTCTCTCCACCACATCCTCCTGTGCAGCTGCTTGGCTCGGCTACTGAAGGCAGATGCATTGTCCGATAGGCTCTCTGGAAGGCAGCAGGGCACAGACCAGACCAGGAGGAGAGGAAAGAGGAGAAACCAGTGGTTAATCTAAAGTAAACAATGCAATAGCCCCAACACAAGACATACTGATCAGCTGTAATGTAGTTAACACTGTAATGTGTCAGAGAGAGATAATATAATGCTTCAGCCTTCCAGGAATGCATTTTAGAACAAGAATACACACTCTCTCATTTGTGGAGGAGGGGTGTTCATCTTAATATCTCTAAATCTCTCCTTTGTCCCCATCCAACTCTCTCCCGTCTAGGATAAAGTTGTTGATTATGTCTGCTAACAGGGAGGTTGTGGCTCTCTAGCACGCACACACACCCACCTGTGTGTCTGTCATGCGTCTGCCGTTTCTACACCCACTGGCGCGTTAACAGCCCATCACTAATAAAGAGAAGAGCTCGCACGAGGGCCTGAGAAGGTGACTGCTAATCCTGAGACACTTCCCCACATGTTAACTGCATGCCAGTTGGAAGACAGACCACCTGTATTGAGCACTACGCAACAACCTCGTAAAACGCGTGCACGTAGAAAAGAACACGCACAACTGTGTACTGGTCCGTGTGGACCCGCCAGTACACAAACATGCACACTGACACACGCACAAATGTGTTCCAGATGTACGCCATTGAAGGCTAGAGGAGTGGACAGAGTGAAGCCGTTTAACATCTGGCTGTGCACCTAGGGCTGGACAGGAAAGAACAACAGCGCATGTCTTGGTGAAAGACTAGCACGTGAGAGATGGCGCGTGACGGACCATCACAAACATGCTTTAAACACCTGTGAATCAACAGGAGCGAGAGCGATTGGAATACACGGAGAGTATCTCTAGACACACCACCTGGCAGAACACTGAGCCTGGGCATCCCATTAACACCTCTGACGCAGACAAAGTGCTGCATAGCTATGGAGGCAACATCCAACCAGTGCTAGAGCCACTGCATTGCTGAATAACGCAAGCAAAGTGTGCATGGGTGTGAGTGCACACACAGATATGTCTGGTATCCGTGTCTCTCACCGGACTTGTCCTGAAGATCATCCAGACGCTCTCCTCGCTCAATCACCTTGGAGATGTTCTCCTGCATCACATCAATCACCTCGTCCACCTGAGACTGGACCCTGAACAGGAAGGAGGTGGGAGATAGGAGAGGTTACTTTCAGCCACTGACAAATGTACGCATCGCTCTGCATAAATGTGCTCGCTAAATGCCGCCTGTAAATGTAAAACGTTCCCGATATGTAGGAAAGGTGAGCATTGTCCAGCTCAAACAAGCCCAAGTCAGTTAAGATAAACAACTGCTGCAAAATAACCTATTATGCTCATTTGGAAAATTATTTTCAAGCTGCAAACTCTGAAAGTTGTTTATTATTTATACTACACCCCTAACATGGCTTTCACATGACTCGTTCCATTTTGTTGATGTTAAAAAGGAAACATTTATTTCCTAACAATCTTCCAAACTCATTGGTCTCCTACAAGTTGCCTGCACTAATCCACCTCTTTTTAATAGGCAGAGAGATGGATTTAATATCCCATGAAGTCATCCAGGACCGTAATGTGATCCCACGTTCCGAGCAGCACTAGCCAACGCCTCAACCCAAAACACATAATCACTGACCCATGCGTGCACACACACAGTTACGCACACACACTTTGCAGACGATCTCAAAAGGTATAGTTTGAGGTGGAGGTGACAAGTCTTTATACAAATTGATGGTGGTTTATTGAGTATACAGTAATGTCAAGAAAGGTGTGAAACACCTCAGGGTGAAAGCTGGACAGTTTCAACAACCTGCTCTGTTCCTTCTCCGTCTTGGAACGGATGCTTGTATGGAACTGACTCCAGACACCAGGATTGTTAAACCAGAATTGTTGCACAACATTGGTGCTGTTACGCAACCAGAGAAAACCTGGTGCTTCTGGTAAACAATATTATGCACACTTACATAATACCCAGACCAAACCTGGGTGTTTAGGTGACAATTATTATTCATGTGGCATTACTTACTGTTTAATTTTGTCATTTTGAGGTCCAAATCTGGGACCAGTCGGCCCTCTTCTGCAAGATAAGCAGTGACCAAGTTATTTGTATTTCTTTATCATGTAATATAACAATCACCTGCTTATTTTAAATGTACAAAAACACTATATGAGCATATAATATATTTATCAAATAGATACATATTCTAATAAAACAGCAGATGATACAGTATATTCACATGCATACTTACAGGAAGAAGTCTTCCTCTTCATCAGAGTCCTCTTCTAACAGGTTCCTCTAAATAGACAAACGGGCAGACATTACAACCTATTAATCTCTGAACCAACCCCTGCTGATAACTCATTGAATGGCCATGGGCTGGAGGACTGAAGCTGCTCAAATCAAGGGACAACTGATGTCTGGACTAAAGACAAATATAGCCAATGCTGAAGAGCTTTTAATCATATGGCTAATCATATGGCTCCGGTAATGCTTACAAAAGCTCAGATGAGCTTCAATAGATATCATCTAGCCACAACCACAATCAACTTGGCTTGAAGGCCATGATACTCCTCTATAGTAAATAATCAAGAAAATTGAATCATTAACAAGGTTATATACACAGGAGCACTTATAATGACAACCAGCAGGTCTCTTCACTTTCATTTCAAGGACACTTTGCCACTGAAATTATATTGCTAAGTAATAACGTTGTGTCCCTCCAAACAACCAAAACTCTGTGATATCTTAATAAGAGGAAATCACATTACTGCAATGTTTAAAAAAAGACAATGCTGAAATGGGGTGTTTTTTTATATCAAAAACACACAAACCAGAACCATCAATGATGAACACATGAGAGCTTTACTGTTTGAGGTACTTTTCCTAACTACTTTCTTTCCACTGTCCAAGGCAGGAGATAGGAGGGCTGGTAGCAATTATCAGTTTAGAGGAAAGAATGGAAGGCTTGAGGCTTTGCTCTGTTTAGCTTTGATCCTAGTTCCAAACATAAGCAAACTGGGACACTTATATAGATGACGGGATGAATAAAGACATACTGTAACAAGAGAAGAGGATGAATGGAGATAGTGGAAAGACATATCTTTGATGGCAAGTAGATATTTGGGAACAAACTTCTTTCTTCACCATACATCACTGTCCCTCATCTCATTTCCCAGATTTACCATTTTGTTTCAATATAGTAGATTGTAGGAGTTTACTTTACTGCTTACCGCATTGTATGTTTTAATTTTCATAAACAATAATGTTCTGATATGAAAAGAACACTACAAACACTTAATGACTACTGTGAACATTTGTATTGTTATTATTTACCAACATGTTGGTATTTTGTGATTCATTCTAAATATCTCGTAAGCCGATTAGGTTCTGACCACAATGTGCATCAGTGACAATTTCATTACGTGTTGGTAGCTTAGCCATTTCAGTTAACACAATTTGTAAAAAAAAAAAAATGTTTTACTGCTGTTCCAGGTACATTGCGTGATGCAGAAACCAACAGCATGTAGTCAGCTGTTGTGCATGTCCATCAAAATCTCTGTCTGTCAAGTAGGCAGGTGTTGACAGAGTTAGCCAAAGCTATGTCCCAGCCTTTGCAGAAGTACAGGCTGGCTCTGCGAGACTAATCTATCTGTATCTCACCCTCTCACTGCGGATCGATCCTGTGACCTCGTCATCATTCAGGTGCCGTTTAAACTTTGGGGGCATGTTGTCATCAGGCTGTTCCTCCCGCTCTGGCTCCCTCTGCAGGACAGGAGGAGGACATGAAGGGTTACACCTTGTACACTTCATCTTATTCAGCACATCTGAACTAGGCCTTCCATTAGCCTACATTAATAGCATTTATATGACATCCAATGACGTGAATTTGTCATTAGCTGATTAGATCATATCATAGTAGGTAAACACTTGGTATAGTGACATCATCAGTGACCAGGATTAGTTACTAAGCATACAATTACATATCAGCATCATACCACTAAATCAGTTAGTTATAGTTATTCATATATGATTATAATTAAGGAATGTATGGAAAACCTCAAGTTATTAGCCAAGAGACTCTTCAGATGATGTCTTCTCTAATCAAATTGGCCTTCTTATTTAATATCTTCATGATAATTGATCTAAATGAGGTCATATTTTACAGTACTGCACTGTGATATGATATCAATAACATCTTGACAGAATAAGACATTTGTATTTTATTAATATGCTTCTCAAACCAAATTGCTGTGAGTAACCACTTTGCCTGGATTTTCCTAAACAGGAAATACTATTATAGCTAATGAGTGTCTCTCAAATGGAAAACATTCTCTGTTCACTGTTTAAGGTTTCCAAACAACATGGAAACACATTGTCCCCCCTGCTGACATCCTCTAGGAAGCTGGGGGGGGGGGGGGGGGGATCCACAAAAAAAGCCAGGCTCTAAAGCCC
>JAODUG010066801.1:0-13232 GCA_027564795.1 Aphredoderus sayanus
TTTTAACCCTCCTGTTGTCCTCAGGTTTCAAACTTGCACCTTGTTGTGCCAGCAGTGCACATCATATGTGTGTGTAAACTGTAGAATTAGGTTTAGCGCCACTTCTATCTGCCACAAAGAGATAGTGATTTGGGTCATTTTGACCCAGAGTACATTACGAGGGTTAAGAGCTAGGTGTGTTCCCACAGCACCTAGGACAGTGGTTCTCAACCTTTTTTGGGCCAGCGCCCCCCTATCAATTATCCAGGTCCCTTAGCGCCCCCCCATCAAATAATATAGCCCTACGCTAATTTTCCTGAATATTAATATTTGTATGATTATGATTACAATTATTGAAGCCATAACTATTCAATCAATTGCACATCAACACTGATGCCATGTTTCTTTTCCTGTGCCATTTTTCTGATATGATGCTTGCCAGTCTTTAAAAAAGTAAAGAAATGTGCAAAACATTACAAATTCTATACATTACACATTATGCTGTGTAATGGCAGAATTCATTCAAATGTTTTTCAAGATTTCTTAATTGTTTTCTTCCATTCTAGACAAAATAAACCTCTTTTATTTCATGTTTTTTCATGTCTTTCACATTTGTTTTAATTCATAGACTTATTAAAGCAGATGTTAATGATTAATAAAAACTTTTAAGTTTACGACAAGACCAACTTATAGCGCTGCAGAAAAAGATGCAGCGGTGACTGAAAAATGGCCCGGGACATTAGCCTGCACCCTGTTAAGGCCCAGTTGTTGCCAAATAGCCTACAAAATTCAAAAGAGCTCAATTGGTTGCACACTTCTACAGTATAGTTCTCTGGGTCGCACTTGACTTATAAAAACTCTATACTTCCACTCACTGCCCCCAAACCCGGAGGACAAGGAACTACTGACCCAGTGGTTCTCAAACCTCCCACTATCTTAAGGAGTTCAGCAGACTACCAGCAGAGGGAGCCAACCACGAAATGCCATAGGTCCATGTTGCGGTTGGCACCCGCTACTGGCGAGTGCCCTGGGTCACTGTGACCCATAAGACAGCGAGAGAGTTAAGTCAGTCCCCACAGAAGCACAAAATGGAATGAATACCAGGCCAGTATGTAGCAGTGTAACTCTGGACTTGTGCACATTGATTGTGTATGCTTGACAGGCTGCTGAAGTACGCTATGGACAGAGAAAAACAGCTGCATCTCTGTGTTTGTTTACCGTTTTTATGACATCTATCATGGTAGGCCCTTAGCTCCAAGCTCAACATCGTTGCGAAAAACATATTTTATGATCAGCAAGCTGTTCAATATACCATTTAATTATTCAATCATAAAATGAGGTAATGTCCGGTTCAACTTTTCAGGCGCAATAGCTCTACCTCACAAAGCCTCTGTCTTGTAGAGTCTGCAATTGGGCTTTTTCTACCGTAGCCATATGAAGTTTCTCCCTTTCATCTTACCCTCTCTTATCTCTCGTAACCTCACTTTTAGAAACGCTTTATTGTCCAATCGTGCACTGTAAACCAGATGGACAAGTTTTTCTGGGGAACATTCTCTCTTTTATTTTGGATCGGTCCAGTAAAATACCGGTAGTTACATTGTATCCAGGCCGTGCTCAAAACTAAAATGACAGATTAAACTACTTGGCCTATTTCTATTTCTTTTGTTATTTTATTGCATGGTGCCGCGGCAATAGTACACAGCTGTTTGGGAAATTCCCCTATTCTCCCGATAGCCAGTCCGACCCTGGTTGCAGACCAAATTTCTTTGTAAGTAGATGAAAATGGGTTATTTGCTTCCAGTGCCCCAGCAAAATATTGCTTCCAGTGCCCCCCGACATCCTCTGAACGCCTCATTGAGAAACACTAAACTAGGGCATGCTTATATGCCCTAGATTACTTATATTCTAATAACATGATAATACGTCATCACAGATTGGGGCAATCAAATTAGTAAATGACCCTTTACCTCCTGTCCTGTGGCAACATCTATGGCTGTATATACTGTTCCCGATGCCCTGTGAGAAGAGACAGTACACTATACATTGTATTCCCACTGAATCAAATCACAGCCCTCAATCCAAAAAAACACAACTATACATCAGATTACCTATCACACTGTAAATAATCATATCATATGATGTTAAAATGTAAAAAATTTCTGCAAGATACATAAACATCCATCAAACAAGTGATGAATCGGTACATACCCCTGGCCAATTTTCTCATATCTGGTGTACTTCTTTTTGGGATCTCCAATACTAACTATGGTTCCTGTTAGCCATTAAACAATAGCGCAAACAGAGAATAAGGACTTATCCAGAGAAAGGAGACATAAATGATTATTTTGTCATAATAACAACAACAATATTAGTGATTATATTTACTCAGTTTGTCCATAATCTCTTCATCTGACATCTTGCCCTTCTTCTTCTGCCTGTCCACAGCCCTGGAGGCAGCGTCTCCATCTGTACATGTGACTGGAGCGGGGATGGGGTCAATAACAGAGCGGGTATATACCTATTAAAAAACAAAACACAAACACAACATTAAAGCCTAAACAAATTAGCATACAAATTATGCGACTTCAATAAAAGGCAGTCGTCGTGTTGCCACGGTGACGCACACTTTTAGTGTGTTCTGGCCGTGGAGCCACGACAGGTGGTGGTGTCTCGTCATCGTCATCGTCGTCAATGTTCTTGATTGGTGACGTGGGTTCAGTGCCTTTTTTGACAGGCTTGTTCAGAGAGAGAATGGGATGTTAAGACGACATGCAATACAATTGACAAAGATGGGTCAAAGACAAGATGGGTCTTGTAATACTTACAGACTGCGGCCCTGGAGTAAATGCATCTTTTTCTGAAGATATATAAAAAGGAGAAAAATAAAAAAACTAAATTTTACTGTGAAATAATTCATGATCTAAGCAATGACAGAACTACTTAGAAATGTGGATTATCAGTTAAACATTTAATAACAACAATGACAAAACATTTCAAATAATAGATAATGCATTTTAAAAATACATAATTTACTGTAGGCTGGGTAAACATTAGGCTAATTCAAGACCACAGAATGGGTTCAGATAATATGGCACTTGTAATTGTCTACAGATTAAAGTACAGTATTATCAAAATAATTGTTAGTTGCGTAGAGCATATTATTTCTTTCTGGCAAGATAAAAAAATCTGAGACACTGTTAAATATGCATAAAACGATATGAAAGTGTGTACATCATTGCCAGAGTACAACACAGCCTTACCAGAAGATGAGAAACTGAGGTACTTCTGTCGTCCGTTGCCTGTAGAGTCGTAAAACTTAAGAACATCAAGAACAGCCTGTGGGTTCTTCTTCTGCTCAGAAATGGTGATGTTTGAAGTCTGGAGCAGTCGAGCCCACTGCTCTGGCATACCCTGTACACATTAGGGATGTGAAAACATTATTGTTTTTTTTCTTTCTCTCTCTCTATACACTGCAAAACATTATACTACATTTACGAATTCACAGAAAAACTATATCCACTTTTTACTCATTTATTGTGTGCAACTCAAGACAAGTTGGCTCAGGTATGCACTTAGTCCAATAGAAAGACCAGATTTGAGACAAACATGTGATAGAATTTGACACAGTTTGAACAACTTAAACTGTAGTCTTTATTCATTGGACTTCTAGGGCACTAGAGGAAAAATAAGCATTAATCTAAATAAGCCTAAATAAGAATTAATCATTCAATCAACTGGGGATATACTTGTAACATAAATAAGGTTTTTGCCACCATAATGGAAAAATAACAGGTCAAACTTACAGTGAACTCCCCAGTGACAGCATCAAACCCAACATGGATAGTGTGTTCAAAATCTGAAGGTGGCGAGATCTCTGGTCGTTCTTTGTCCCGATCTTTCCTTCTACCAGCTGTAAATAGTTATTGCATTATCTCATGTAACTACAAAACAACATAGTTAAAAAATAAAGCAAAGTATGAAACACATTTGTGTGCGCGTAATGTGACCTTTTTCAGCTCCAGAAAAGATTGAGATGATCTTGTTGCGAGGTTTCCTCTCCTCTGGGACAGATGGCAGAGGTTTGGAGCTGTGGTTTGCTGAGAGGGAATCTTTTCCAGAGGTGCTGAAAATAGTACTGCTCATCCTGACTGGGGGTGCCGGGGGTTTGTCTTCAGGATCACCGTTATCACACATGGTGTCCGGTTGTTGTGAACCACGAGAGAGCACAACGTGTACTGTACAGTAATGATGGAGACTAGCACGGTGACAGAGCAGCAGGGAGCCAGACCGTGTTCACATCAGCAAGACAGGAGCTGTGGCTACAATACAGGACGCTGTACGGAGATAAGAAGGGGTATAGAACTGAGCCAAGTAATATTTACAAGAATGTTAATAAAGATATAAGCAATCAATCTGTAAGACCATTAATAATAATAGTAATGGCATCAGCTAAAACAAGATAACACAGTCCAAACAACTGTGGAACATCTCCTCGTTGCAAGTTATCAATAACTAACAATAAACGATTATTTCATAAATGTATTCATGTCAAATGGGATACAGTTGAGTAAGTACCGGTAACGGTACTGTACTGTACATAACGGTAACGGTCTCTCCATTTTTAGAAACGACGTTTCCATTTGCTGTACTGTTTACTATCTATGCACCACCCTGAGGACTTATCGTGCGTGTTTTTGTTGTACAGTACAGCATGAAACGTAAAACTTCAAACTAAAATAGAATCGAATCTGCCCATCGCGGCTAGCAGGCTAACTGTACCGTTACTTGACCAGCAAGTGAGCTACATAGGCTAACGCTAGCATGATACTGTTAGCTAGACAATGTTAGCTTGTAAACCCGGCTGCAAAAAGGTTACAGCCACTAGGACATATACTGTACCAAAAGCATGGGGTTCCTGGTTACATTAATCGGGTGTTATAAAATCACGAGTGAAGTTACTAAGCACTTGTATGTTACTAGTAGCTTTGATTAGCAAGCTAACGAAGACGACGTAAAGACTCACAACTCACCGGAGACTCCACACCAGTTAAACTTGTACTGTACAATTTAATTGCTATTCCCCAGCGCTTTAATGAGGCGTGTTAATTCCGTATTAATATACACTGCGTGTTGTGGGGCCTCAATCGTCAGAAGAGCATACAAACAACTTAGACATTGTGTTTTCAACTATTTACAATGGAACTTTTCTTCGTTTTTTTCGCCCCTCTATAATTCCGCTATGTCAAGGGGAAGCGGAACTGTACTGACCCAGCCCCTATGCCCAGCCCTAGCGTGTATCATCTGGATCTGCAGCAGACAGAGGGGTTGCTGTCTGTTATATTTTTCGTAAATTACATGTCGTCAATTTCAGTTGCATGATTCAGTGTATTTTTTAATCACCATTTTGGGAAATGGGATAACGAAAAACTAGCAGATGCCACTAACGGTACCCCAAGAACAATAAATTCGAAAAGGATTCTAGGAAGTGTAGTTTAAATAACTGCATAATATACTAATTGACCCCACTGAAAACAACAATGACACTGGCTAGTGTATGCATCTTACTAGTGTAAATATGTATGACATTTGTGCTCGAATGTTTTCTTGAACTGATTATTTGCTGAGTGGTCTCTGCCTGGTGACCCGACAGGGTATAATTAAATATCCACAGATTGGAATTGTTATTTGAAAGGTTTTATTTACAATTATTAAATACACATGCTAAATGTAATCCTAACTCTCCAAATGCATATACAAAATAGAAAATATAATATACAAATGATATACTTATATACTTTTAAGTTATTTGCTTATATTAATTGCATTGGTTAAATAGATACACAACTAAGTCACTATTTAACAAATATCCCATGTTTACAGATGTTTTTAGAAAGAGCCACACAGCATATCATCGTGACTAGAAGAGTTCCGGTGCACACAGCTGTCATTAAAGACCCATCACCAACTGGAACAGGCCAATTTAAATGTTCTGACCCCTAAAAGACAGAAAGAGATGTAATTAGAACAACAACAACAACAACAACAACAAACAAACAATGAACTTAACACACAGGTCCTTTATAATGTTCAATATGTTTTACTGAGAATTTGAGAAACCTGCTGATGCTGGACTGTAACCCATGAGCATATAGTTGAATTGGCCGCTGTGCAAGGGGCATCCACAATTGTGTGGTTTCCTAAGTAGAGATGTGTACCTTAAAGAGAAAATAATTAATATTAAGCTGAAACATCCCAATTGTCTCTAGACTCTGGTAGTAATTCAACAAACTAACATTTCTATCATGTGTATCACACACAAACTACTTAATTACCTACCTTTCTAAAGTTAACTAACAAGTCAACGAATAACTAATAAATGAAAAAAGTGAATTACTATTATCTAATGTAATCTACTGTAGGTCATTTATCTAGATATATCTTGATGTGATATTATAAAATGGGTACGTGAATATTTGTCAGAATGATGCAAAGGAGGATTCCTACACCATACTCATTTAATCGGGGATGCACAGTGGTGTACTTCTTTGGTGTAAAAACACAAAGGTACAATGTTACGTGTGTTAGGCAGAGACTGGATAAATGAAAATAACTTACACGTGTCCGTTCTCAGCAGTAGCTCTGGAAGTCCTAAATTGATGAATACAAACTTCTCAGAGGGCTTCTCTGAGGGTACATGGTAGCGGGCATGTATTGGGATGGTTGCTTTTTGGACTATTGGATCATTTCCAACCAATGGATACACAAATGCTACAAATTTCACAGCCTTATGAGCAGGTACTTCCAGGTCAATTTCTGAGTCAAGTAATATCTGAAGGTGGTAAATATACATACAATTATTAAAAAAATATTTTGTTAAATTAAATGACAGAGCCTGTGACAAAATACAGTACTATTCCCATCACCTTTTGATTAATAATTTGTCAAATTCTTACCTTAAAGTCACTGTGATCACTCAGTGATGCAAGTTGATATGGATCAACATAAACTCCTTTTGGCCATCTATATATCAACAGAACTCTGAGGCCATCAGGAACATCAGAATTGAACTGGACAGTGGTGACCATCTCTCTATAACAAAAACGTTATCTCATTACAATGTATTATTAAAGAAGTAGATGCCCAAAAATGTATTCAAGGCATTCAAGTATTCCAATCTTATTTGCATTTCGTGTGAGAAGATTATTTATATTATTTTATGCATAATAATGTACATTAGTATGTAGCTAGTTAGCATGTTGTTTCAACTCATCATAAAATGCACTTTTAATAGGAATTAGTACCCTGCTCTCACCACACCATTATACCATTGTAATAGCTTACTATAATTTAATATCCAAATAAAATATTGCACTAATGTTACCACGTCTGTATCATATTCAATTCACTTGTATTACCTATGGAACCCCTTTTTGTTTATCTCCATTGATATTGCTGTTGACTCGATCCAATGGTGCCAACCAACACAAATGTTATTCTTCTCATCTGATACAAACGTATGCAAAATAATATTACAGGCTATAGTATAGCTATATAGCCTAGACTATGTAATAATTACACTAACATAACATAATATCACTGTCAATTCAAATATATAGTGGGAACATATATGCACTAAAATCCTCATAATGCCTAAAAAAGTGTCCGGAATACCATACCTTTTCTTGTACAACAATGACATACAGTTAAATAAGATAAAGAAACTAAAGATAAAATGTTCATTATAAGATAATTACAGTAAGAATTCCTTGAATATGGAAACTTTTACAACCAAACGATCAGAATTGTTTGCGGAAGACTATTTTAAGGACCCTTTGTATTTATAGGTTCTATGGTAATGCCAGACCAAAAGTTGGAAAATATTGTCATAGTTTCAACAATTTTAAGAATAATATGCATAATAAAAAGAACACAGTATGTCTGTAGTTACGAATATCTCAAATGTATGTGTAAATATTAGAATAAAAGAAAAACATATTTAAAATGTGTTGGCAAAATATAGGTACACATAACGGGGACCTTAGTACAACAACAACCGAAGGACCTTGAAATTCTAAAACAAATATTAATATACACTTTCGAAGGTACCGTCCTTATAGACAAAAGTAAAAGTATCTCTGGTACCGTTGTCCAAGTCCAAGTAAAAGCAATGCGAGACAACAAAGTTCTACAGACGTAAGACGTACTCTTGATAGCATAATACGTCCTTGGTAACATACGGTAATAATTTACTGGTAACAGTAAAGTACAGTACGTTATGTCTGTTGTGTCAAAGCGATGCGGAGTGCAATTCAGCCCGCCGGCAATTATTTTGATTTATGAACATCAAGAAACAAAGAAAATGCGCAAAAGAATTATACCTGTGCGTAACTTCTCGACATTTTCAGGTACAGTAGGGCATGGTATTAGCAATTCGACTAAATGCTCATACAAAATGATCTTGCAAATTTAGATTTGCCTGGTTATAAAACAAGATTCAATTAGACGTTTTGGGCAATTTCTGAACTATGATCATCAAGCTTCATATTCGTGTAATCTGCCGAAAGTGTTTGTTTGTTTTATTACCACCAGTAAAGTAATGCTAAGCTTTAATAACGGTTTGTACCAAGCACCAATTTGATTCACCACTCTCTCCTGCAGATTGCCATGTGGCTGCTGAAACACTGAAGAATCACAATCGCCACAAGGCATACTTGGAGAAGGTACCCTTGAGTCAGTTAGAGAGGCTTCACACAGTATTGCGAGATCACATGAAGGGTTATAGTCTTGAGCGTAGCCTTGCTTCATTTCATGTGGATCCCGAAGAAGACCTCAATAAATTAGATGATGAAGAACTATCTCGCAAGAAGGGCCAAATGGACAAACTCTTTGAGCAAAATCAAAGACATAAAGATGATCCTGACTTTGTTTATGACCTGGAGGTTGAATTTTCTCCAAACGCGAAAGAGGAGTGCAGCTGGGATGAAGGGTCTGAAGATGGATTTTAAAGCTGTTTGCATGTTGGGGCGGGGAGACAGCAGTCATCAAAGGCTATTAAAGAGCATCCATGTGTTCACCCTTCCCTTAACAAAACGTTCTGATCATATTTTGGCTTAGTGCCAGACACATTACATTGTATGTAACAATTGTATGTAACAGATGAAACAATACATAAGTTGTCAATATTTATTTTTTATAAAATTCTCAAATTTACAAAATACAAAGACTTTGGCTCCTTTCATGTGGTTTACATTAAACATGAATAATATTCACAGTTGAAATTAAAGATGCTAAATCCTTTAAATAATCATTTAAAACAGCTAGAAAGTCATGAAATACAAGAAATATATATTTGGAAAGGCATTTTTGTCCACAAAATATAGTTTAATAAAAATAGATTTTTCATACTTTAAGTTACAGTCTATGGCATTTTTAAAAGAAATGATAAAATCAAGCCTGCCGTAACCAACTTCTTTTTTTGGGGAATTAATGGAAAGTGCGTAAATATCTCATACATTTGATAAGACACTGAATGACTGATCAATACAAATACAATACATTCATAAATGTTGCAATTTTCTGCAAATAAAACCCGTAACCCAAACATCTATGATGACTAGTACAGAATTACATTTCTCTGCATTTTTGGTTCAAACAAATACATTTTACACTGGTATCAATTGCAGTCATTTGTGCAGTGCTTATCCATTCCCCAAGGAGGTAGGTAAATTAAATTCAGAAATATGACAATTCATTATAACAATATTTTAAGTAAGGATTAAGGTCTTAACTTGTAAATTATCAGCAGGCTAATGTGTTAAAAATAGCTTTATAAAAGTTTAAGTATTATAAAAGACACAATCTGGTATTTTGGAGCAGTGTTAACTGTGGGTTATCCCTAAATGACACTTGAAAAACAAGTAAGAGTGGAGAACAAAAAATAAAGTGCCAAATTAGGATCTAGCCAATACCCACATTTTGATATTGGGCTTCAAATTAAAGGTTAACAAATTGACCCTTTTATATGGACAGCTATATAAAAAAGAAGTGTGTGTGTGTGTGTGTGTGTATATGTGTATGTGTATATATATATATATATATAATATCTCAAAATACATACACTATAAAAGTACTTTCCAGTATATCTCATTTTTTCTTCCTATCTTGGGTGCATCTGGGACAAAACCTGCAAAACAAGAGAAAGCGTAACAATTTTAATGGTGTCTACCACAACAGTATAAGTTAACGTGCAAAATATTCCAATTTTGGCCAGAAATTACAATACCACTCCTAAGTGGTTAATACAGTTATATTCTACTAACATGTTCTATATTCTACAAATACGTGAAGCAGTGCATACTCCAATGTAAAGCGCCCTCAAGACATACTCTACGTCCCACGGTTACACCCTTTATCGTAACTTACTTGCCCTACAGAGGAATTTCCATTTTTTCTAAATTGCAGTCATGTTCCAAAATATGGAATATGGAAGTGGAATGCTGGCATCGCTTTTTTTTTTTTTTTTCAGTCTTCGCATGGGTCACCGTAAACAGGCAAGACTTACAAAATGAGGTAAAAACCCCATTTCATTTTGATAGACATGTTCCAAATGCTCTGTACACAGTGTATGTCAATAGAATGCCTCTAAAAATCTAATACCGGCATATCGGAAAAATGTACATTCAAAATAATACCTAATACGGAATATCCAAACTGAAAGTCTTTGATATGACCCATATCAAATTCTGAATATTACCATAATCAGATTTATAGTATGCATGTAAACATACTGATAAACAATTCTCATGTTTTATCTTATTTAGGTGTCAGCAAAACCATGATTAACATCAACAATGCAAGTCCTAATGGCTATAGACTTACCATTTTCCCTTGGGCTTCGTAGCAAGATCAACACATGCAAAGTGAAACCACTCTATTGGACACTAAAAAGTAAAAGATTAAATACATTAGTGTTTAACATTTCACATTTAAAAACAGTGATCAAAGAAACAACCTTCCATATAAAAATGTATAAAACAAGAAATTGAATTGAAATTTGAAGGTTATAAACATTTATTACATTAGTAACAATAAATCAAATTTACAAATTTACTGAATGTCTCAATTCAAGAGTGATGACTTAACTGACATACTACATTTATGTTACTTGTTTTTTTAAATGTTAACCTTTGGCAATACAGTTCAGCGTGATGCAAATCTATTCACCACCCATCCATCTTAATGTCTCGAATTTATTAAACAATTCAAATGCTGGTCCAGTTTTGTGAAATACAATAATTCATTTTACAAAACCTGCATTTTAATGCAGAAATGTAACAGAAAGCTCAACATATGTTGTGAACAAGGCATAGGCTAGGTAATTGTAAGATCAGGTCAGGTTGCATATATACAACCTAAAAGCAAACTCTTTCTAAATGAAAATAGTGGTAGATGAATTTGTAGGACTCTCAACCCTATTGCCAAATTAGAAAATGGCACACATTTCCCGCAAAATGTCAGTTTGTCCATGTAGCACAAGGGTCTACCACTTTACTACAGTATAAGTGGTTTAATAACTGAAAGGTTTAAGAATGTTCAAATGAAAGAAAACATAAAAACCTACATCAGGGTTATCACATCCAATCATCTCTCCATAAGAAACCTGATGGCACAGGCAGTACGTGGGCTCATTTGGATCAACTGGCATGTCTAGAACATCTGATGGCTGCATTGGCAAGAGACCATCACTCAAATCCGGGCTAGAAAGAGAAGAGAAAACAAATGGTAAGCCTTTCTTGCAGGTATTGGCATCTCAAAATGTGTATTTTGTTTCGATAGTTTGTATTGCCAACAAACATAAGTGTTACATGCCAGCAAAGGATAATGTGAATCAATCTACTGTTAAATTGTGTTTATTTCCTTCAATGTTAAAAACAGGTAGGTTACCTATTTTTTATCTTTTTCTTTTTAGGAGAATCTTCATCAGAACCTTTCCTTCCTCTTCCTCTAGATGCACGCTTTTCTCTCAAGCCACGGGAGTCGCCCTCTGACAAATATATATGATTTACATTAATTTAACAACAACCTTTTAATGAGGTTTTTAGCCGTGTGTTCCAATTGAAGTACCCTTCTTACTTTTCATTCCTCTGACTTCTGGACTTTCATATCCACTCACTTCCAGTTTCTCTTTTAGCTCATTCTCAAATCGGGCCAGGTCTGCATCCAGTCTGCGGATGTGTTTGTCCACCTACATTATACAGTATGGGCAACAGTTCAAACAGGAGGCAAAAACCAGGAAAACTTGATGGATTGCCATGACAGCAAATTTGATTTGACCACTGTCAGACTTGTTACTGTACAGCACTGACCATTTCATAGGTCTGCATAGCAAGCTGGACTTTGTCATCACTGAATTCTTTGCACTTGCTGTAGGCATTCTGGATCTTCTGAAGGTGTTCCACTCTCTGTTCTGAAGCCAGATTCTTCACGTTGGATATGTACTCATCAGCCAGCTTGTCAATTTCACTTTTTTTCTCTGCACAATTTCAAGACAATAATTAACGTTTCTGTGTTACAGTCCATACATTATTACTGTGCATGACGTTCATGCTCTTACCAGTCCTTAGAAACTAACTGGTGGAAACATGACAAATGTCAAAAATCACATGGTACTGGAGATTGCTCACCAACAGGCCTAGAATCAATGTAATGCAAGTCAGAAGACACAAGACAAAGTAGTACAGTACAGCTACCTTCAGTCCTATTGTCCAGATCTTGCATTAAAGTGAAGTTCCTCTGTAGTTCACATGGTAGGTTCTCAATACCTATTAACGATAAGTGGATGTTAAGGAGGGGAGGGCCGGAGGGGGTATTATAAAATATAATAAAAACATAAATGGAACTCAAGAAGTCATTCATTAGAAGCACAAAGGTAATCACACAGCGCTATCTCTACTTGAGGTTTTGCGCAAATATTTACTATATACACATTTTAAAGTGGTAATTTATTCCAAAAATAAAGCGTTTTCAGATCAGAATCTTTAGAGAATTCTGAAGCTGCTGAATACTGTATGTGCAATAACTGATCGTACTGATATGTCAGTCTTCTGTCAACCTACTGTACAGTAGTACCAGTATACATTTGGGCTATAAAAAGTATTCACATAATTATACATTTTTGTTTTATGTTGGATATTCAGCATATTCATCCAACATGTAACTGTCAATTGTCATTTGATTTGTGCTTCTGATCAAAT
>JAODUG010066801.1:19269-34771 GCA_027564795.1 Aphredoderus sayanus
AATGCTTGCTGTTTGATCATCTTCAACTATATTTGCTCTTTGTAAAATAGGTATGTATACAAGTGTCAGTATTAGAGAACTCCTAATATCCACAATCAAACCATGGCTATTATGCCTCTTGCAGTGTGCGTGTTTGTGTGGTACACATTATACTGTAGTTTAACAGTGCAAAATCAATACCGTAAAATAAAAAGTTAGGTATTATTTTCTGGGCAAGAAGCTACAAAGGCTGTAAATGAATGTTAAAGTAAAAGGCATTCTGTATTATACTGCAATTAGGATATATATATATATATATATATATACACAAACATGTAATTTCTAGAGAGATATACTGTGTACATAAACAAAAGCCATCACCATCTTAAGAACGGTAGTTTTTTTCATTGTCCTTAAAAAAATAATCTTTCTTTGCAGCAAGTTGACCAAGCAGTTGCTCAAAGAAACAGAACCATGCAAACACGTAAAAATAGAATTAAATATAACCCTGAGTGGACCCAGTATGTATGTCCCACAAGAGAAGCACTGCAAATTGTGAGTGGAGTATTATTATCCTTCTTGCCCAAAGTCTTCTGTAAACTTCTTCAGCTTGTCCAAGTCCTGCTCATTCACAGTTGGTTTGGTGCTGGACAATGATCTCAGCATGTCAGACTGGACACAGAATATGCATTACCACAGGCTTATGGACACCATGTAAAATATGGAATGGATGAATATAAAGTATTTAAGAACACCTGCGCCATGTCCTTACCATGCTAACAACTGGTTCTAGAAGTTTCTCCCCAGGGACATCCATCCATGTCATCTTTATAGCATTGGGGTCATCTGGTGAACATGGAGTCAGGAGGTCTTCGACCACTATATCGGGACTGTTCCAGGTTGATCCTTGCACCTTTTAGGTCAAATGAGGAGCGATGAGGACACAGCGAAATTACTAATTTGGACACACACGGCAATATTTTCATGAAAGGAATGTGCTCTGTAGGTCTTCACATATCAAGTTCTGAAATATATACTGAAACTTCAAAGATGGCCATGCACTAACCAATCCCAAAGAAAATAATGAAAGTTCAATACCTGCTAAATAAAGGGAATTAGATTTTAATTGGTCAGCTATATAATTTAATGCTGTTTCCAAGGGATGTAAGAAGTGAATTCTGTTCAATCAATAGAGGAGCCATTGTGATGTTTAGCCTGGTTTTGCTGACTGTTTGGCATTTAAAATGTACTGTTACTTCTTTAACGTATATCAACTAACTACTAACTCTGGGGTCTGCTGCTATTAACTGTTCTAATCATATAAGAGCATAATGCCACTCACATTGCTTTTTGTCTTACCTTTTTGAAGTGAGCTGCAGACTGGACCTTCCTGACAGGTTGCATGAGGGCATCCCTGACAATAACACTGATGTCAGCCCCAGAGTAGCCCTCTGTCTTCTCGCCCAGTGTAATGAAGTCTGCCTCTTTAAGTTCATTTGGGGTGGAGCCCAGATGCAGCTTGAACATGAAGGAGCGTGCATGTGCCTCAGGCAGAGGAATGTAAATCCTCTTCTCAAACCTAAACACAGGAGACTTTCATGAATTGAAATAAATTGATCTACTGTGTATACAGTATGGTAGGAACAATATACCATTAATCCCACTATGGAAATCAATGCAGTGCAGGATCAGCCTAGCTTTAAGCAGTATTCCTGGAGTAGTTTAAACTTTATCTACTTTTTTCCTAGGGTTATATAACGCAGTCATCAACACATCTGATGTGAATGGTTTTCTTTAATACTAGTTTAGAAATAATTTAAAACATTAAAATGTTTCTCCAGGATGACTCCACAGACCACTGCATTAGAGCGTTAGAATGGGTTAATTTAACATCCTTATTACAGACCTTCTCCTGATGGCTGA
The DNA here is from genome assembly GCA_027564795.1 of Aphredoderus sayanus. Taxonomy (NCBI): domain Eukaryota; kingdom Metazoa; phylum Chordata; class Actinopteri; order Percopsiformes; family Aphredoderidae; genus Aphredoderus; species Aphredoderus sayanus. The sequence continues at coordinate 21,172 of JAODUG010066801.1, forward strand.
GTCCAATGTCCAGGGTATGTTTGTGGCTCCAAGAACCAGGATCCCTTCATTGTCATTTCCAACACCTGAGAGGAGAATAATGGGGTTTACAGATCATAACCACAATGTAAAGATCGGGTGTTCTATGTAGGTGTACTACAAAAAAGAAAAACAGAATCATAGTGCAGACAAAAAGCCCTTCTCACTCACCCTGCATCTGCACAAGGAACTCCGTCTTGATTCTACGTGCAGCTTCGCTCTCATTCTCACTTCTGGAGCCACACAGAGAGTCAATCTCATCAATGAAAATGATGGATGGCTTATGCTCTCTAGCTAAAGTGAACAGGTTCTTGACCAATCTAGAAAAAAAGGGAAATAGAGCATTGAGGCCTGCTGTGAGGAGGCATTTCAGTCAGAACAATCCACGTCCTTCCCCTCATGGTGATTGTATACGGTCCTTAACAGAACTTTGACTCACTTTTCGCTTTCTCCCAGCCACTTGGACACAAGGTCAGAGGAGGAGATGGAGAAGAAGGTGGAGTTGTTGGCTTCTGTGGCCACTGCTTTAGCCAGGTAAGATTTCCCTGTTCCCGGGGGGCCAAACAGTAGGATTCCTCGCCATGGAGTTCGTTTTCCTTGAGGAACATATTAAAATATTAGTTACAACTGTACAGTTGTGTGTACATTATTGCGGGTGTTGACTGTCATACCTGTGAAGAGGTGAGGAAATTTAATAGGCAGAATGACAGCTTCTTTTAAGGCTTCTTTGGCACCCTCAAGGCCGGCTACGTCGTCCCACTTGATGTTTGGCTTCTCCATGACAATGGCTCCTATAGGAAAATAGTTTGTTTTATAAATGAACATCACTTGCTACGTTCCAGCTATGCTCATTTGTGCCATTGTATCTCACCTGAGAGTTGATTTTTGAACTTCTTCTTTTCTTTATCATCACCATCATCACTTTCATCACTAAAGTAAAAACCAAGCAGCATCTTACAATACGAGTTATTTTACATTAAAAAAAGGCTCACTGTTAAAATTAATGGCTCTTTGTTGTTTACCTACCATAGAGGTACAGCTGCAACTAAGCCACTAGGTGGCAGTATAGTATACGAAATGCTGTTATGGGGAAAGCTTATAGTACTTTAAATATATAACAATGAAACACACAGTCCCTCACCCTTTGTCACCTGACTGTGACTCTTTAACAGGCTTGGTTGGAGGAGCAGTCTCCTTCTTCTTTAGATACTGCTTCAACTGTTCGGCTCTGTCCAGGTACTCTGCACACTTTGCTCTGATACTCTGTTTTGCTCTGTCTCCTTGAGCCTCATCTAAAACAGGTCAAGTGAGAATACATTAAGTGACGATATGATGATGATCACCAGTTGGAGAGGAGCAGGTTCAGGGGGTGTTGTTTGCTTTCTTGTGAAATGTGGGCTTGTAAAGCCCTTTGAGATTGTAATGTGAATAAGGTATATAATGTGACTTGACCAGTAGTCGTCTCTGCTGTCTAAGATGAATAACATTCAAAATTAAGTTACTCACACTTAACAACATGAAGGAAGTATTGGATTGAATGCTGATATAATCTTAGAGCTTCTTCGTAGTTCTTTGCTTTGTCTTCATCTGCAGCCTTACCTGCAAGATCTATAGCTTTCTACAGAGGAGGTAGAAACAAACTGTATAACTAAATTAGGCTGTTATGATGGAACAACTTGATCACGACTATGTTTTAAGTATAGGTTTAACCAGGAGGAATTTCAGAACTGTCATTGTCAAAGGGTGACAGTGACAGATTTGGTATAGCCTACGTATAAAAAACATCATGTTTCCAGTACTGGTAACAGTAGGCTACTGTAGGGGATAATAACAAAGTTAATGACGGTAGCCTGTATTGTTTTTATCACTCACTCAATTCAGACATATAAGAAAATAATATTGGAGTTGTCCACTCACCTGTAAGTTAGCCATAGCCTATAATGATGCCGTGATGATACTGTACAGTAAATCAGTAGCAATGTATTGCTTATTTTACAGGACAAACGCGACAAGAAAAAGTTGACAATTAATTCGTTTCCGCATCAAACTGGTGCTTCCGTGAATATCACGTGACTTTGCCATGTACTGTATGCTATCCTACCTGTGATCAGCCACACCTGATATTGTATGGTGAGATGCCTCTCTTATTACAAAAGACAGAATGACAAAATAGCAAAATACATCATTGTGTATATATTGGAGAACATATGTACATACATGTACAAAATAAGATATTAATTCAAACTGCATACAGACCAGACATTACAGGTGAGACCACAAACCATTAAAACATAACCTCAAAGAATATACTGACATCTGGTGGTAGTAGCCTACGTACAGTAAATGGAAATGAAAGAAAATATGAAATTACTTTTAAGTTTGATAGATCTATGAATCATCACCAACAAAAACATAAATAGTAATAGTGATAGTGATAAAATAACATTTACAAAATTAATTATTAATGCTACAACGGTTAGATAAAAATTAGTTTAAAAACAATTGCACCAGAAAAAGTACAGCAGATGTTTTCGTTGCACATTATTTGAGCTTGGTATTTAGTCCAGATTTACTCATGATTTCATTGCAGATATTCAGCAGAAATTGAAAGCAAGTACCAGACTGTACATCTTGACTGAATAGGCGTGACGCTGTGTTATTTATTTGCTGTAGGAAAATATAGTGGGAACCGGGTTGTCATGAAGTATCTCCATTTAGGAGTTTTGGTTGGAGAGCCCTTACAATGCGATCATTTTTTGTAAGGTCTGCAGGCAGTTCATTATTCTGGGGAAAGAAAATACAAAAGCATTACATTATTCCTTATGAATGTAGTCATGAGCTATTTAATTAATTTGGTTTCCCAAGCAGTGTGGTCTACCTTGTTGCGTAGTGTGGGATCTGCATTGGCCTTAAGCAGAATTACAACAGTTTTGTAGTTTCCACCCATAACAGCAGCGTGAAGGGCTGTAGAACCATTCTGGAAATGGTAGTTTATAATACAGATCCGATAATGTTTTTATATTTTCTTTATTAGAACAACATCTCCTGCAATATAACCTACCTTAAGAAGACCTAGTGAAGGAGAGAACTTGAGAAGTTCCTCAATCACACTGTTGTGCCCCTTGAAAGCCGCCTTGAACAAAGCGGTTGATCCATCCTATGGTAAATAATAGCAGTTACATTCGGTAACTGAAATTCAGATTTTCAGTATTATCCTAGGCTAAATGTCTTCAAACTATTTTGGCAACAACCTCTACAGCAAATATTTCTCAAAAATGATATACCTGTCTGTCAGCATCCCGATCTGCACCGCGTAGGAGCAGGACCTTGACTGCCTCACTGTGACCCATCTGGGCTGCCATCCACAAGGGGGCAGTGCCGTCCTGGAATGTCAGCGGAGGAGAATCGAAGGAGTGGGAGGGAGGCATGAAAGGAAGACGTCAGATGGAGTTGAGGAACATAGGCCAACCAAATGAGGAGCCAGAGCGATGATGTGAAAAGATGTGAAAGAAGAGCTGGGAATGGGGGATAAAGAGAAGTGGGCGTGGAGGATGGGAGGAGGGAGGAGGGGGGGGGGGCAGAGATGGCTAGTGCAGCTGTACATTTCCACATTTGGAATATGTGATTATGTCTTTTGTGACACTTGGTCCAATAATTACAATACGTGAGCACCATTACCTCCCTTGGTTGGTTAACTTTAGCTCCAGACGACAGCAGTTGACGTATTACAGTCACATGACCTTCCTGGGCGGCAAGGAAGAGTGGGGTGGCACCATCCTTAACCATTTCATACAAGAGCTCAGTTCAGCAAGCAATGTGTATAAAATGCATGGATGGTTATATATGGCAAAATACTGTATATAAACAATAAAGCATCTTAAGCATAGGCTAAAGAATATTTGTAATGATTGTTAATCTTAGTTGCAAATATTTTCTTGCCTATGCTTTTGAAAAGGTAACATTAACATTATTAATGCTTTGGACTATTAAACCATATTAGAAATGTGTGTGAACATTAGATTCTCAAGCAGAGTCAAACAAAATGTCAGTGGTGGCTGACTCAGCATCTAGCAGAAGTACAAGGGGTGTTAGAGTGCAGCTATAGGGCAATAACAGAACATCATATTCCTAATATTCACACGATTGACAGATGTGAATGCATAAGGGCCTCACATTCAGTTGGTCATGAATATTGGCTCCATTCTTCAAGAGAGTGTCCACTACCTTGGACTGGCCGTACTGACAAGCAACAGTGAGAGCCGTGCCACCATCCTGCAGAAACATGTTTGCAAGTAAATAAGTTAGCTATTGGATTGGCAGTATCTCATTTTGTATATTTGACAGAGGTGTTGCCTTTGGTCTGAAGAGAAGGCAGACAATTTCCAGAGGTTGAAAATGGATAGGGATGACTGTAGACATGTACTGTATTATGTATCATGCATTTTCACTCCTCATGGTCCTCTTGAGTCATCGTCTGCCTGAGATGATGACACAGCAACATGTAATAGTAGTGTACTGACCAGGCCTCTCACCTTTGTCTGACATTCAGTGGACGCACCGAATTCAAAGAGGAGCTTCACAATGTCATCATGTCCCTGCTGGGAGGCGAAGAAAAGCGCAGTGGAGCCTGTCTGAAACCAACACATGTCAAGTAACCCATGTGTCCAAGGTCAAATCATATCAAACCATGGGTGAAACAAGCTTTACAGAAACCGTTGTTTTGGATTGAAACTGCAACCTCTCACCCAGTGCTCATAGGCTCAAACCATTCCCTATCCCAGTCACATGCAGTCAATGAAAATCTTAGTTGTTCTGTAATATTGTATTAGGTTAGAATAGAATATCTAGTAATTGTTGTTGTATACCTCTCTCTGGTAGTTGATGTCTGCTCCTTGCATTATTAACTCTTTGGCACACTCATAGTGGCCACTGTATGAGGCCACCATAAGCCCTGTGGTTCCATACTGGAAGAAATTGAAAGCATTAAATGAAAAGGCTTGTTGGGTGCCAACACTGTAAGACTGTAAAACAGCACAAAATATGACACTGAGACACCTACAATTTTGCAGATTTTCAGTTACATTACACGGCTTTCAAATAAGTATATTTCCAATTCAAACCCTCGCTTAAGTTAAAGTAAATGCATACAGAAAATGAATAACAGAGGTGTTATCTGTCACATAGGCACACATATTGAGAATTAAAAAAAAACACTAAGCAGCACTCATAAAGAAGACCCACATGCACACACAAACGGGTCTCTCTCTCTCTCTCTCTCTCTCTCTCTCTCTCTCTCTCTCTCTCTCTCTCTCATACCACAGACAGGTAGGTTATGGTTAAATCGTGCAGCTGAGACGCCAGGTGGGGCATGCACTGTTCATACGTTGTCTCTGCAGTCTGCGTCTACGCGCCCGCTGTTGAGCAGCAGTTGAAGTAGGGCCAAGTTCCCCTTCCGTGCTGCCCAAAACACAGCATTAGCCAGGGGTGTTTCCTTCTGGTAAATACACACAACAGGGACCAGACGCTATTGCGATGCTGTATTAGACATATATGTATAAAAAACTGTAAAATCAGGTTGCAACTTTCAGTTGGTTAATGAATGGTGGATCATAAGGCTACTAACCTATACACAATGCACATCTGCTTATTAATCAGAGGCTGGGCTTTCCTGGCTGTCTAATAACTTCTGAAGGAAACTTATGATAGGCCATAACAGGCACATATGCTACTGTATGCTATAGGCTATGGGTTAGTGAGACCATGTATATGCAGAAAGCATCTAGCAAGTTAAACTAAAGCAGATAGTCAACGAAAACGAACCAAACAAACATAAAAAAGCAGGTTTAATATGAATTAAACCTACGGTATAGAATGCACCCGTAGGTGTGAGATGGCTATAGCCAATACTGTTTACCTTGAAAGACATTCTGCAGACCTCATTCGTGTGTCATTTTTCTTCTTGCGTTCATTAAAGAGAAAGAAATTAGAGGGCATGCACAGATAATGACAGCCACTTGTCTCTTTTACCGCACTGTAGTGAATTTGGGTGTTGGCGGCGCCCGTCCGGCAACATAATAACACACCGACAGTCAGCTGAGCATCTCATCCACTGCAGTGGCTCGCCGGGTCCGACTGGTCGGTCGGCCGACCGCTGTGGGCCGCTGTTGAGTCCACCAGTCAACGTATAGTGCGATTGGTGACTTAACAGATGCGGTCTTGGAAGATTGTGTTGAGTTGTTATGCTCAATGATAAGATAGTAACCGATGGATTTGACAAACAGCAGTTTCAGGCTGCTGTAAATAATAATAGAGCTATTTACCAGGGAGGAGCAGGGAAAGCACTTTATTTTCGTTGACTAATGTTCCTCACAGGTGTTGATATAGGTGTTGACTTAGGGATTTAGAAAAGTATAGCAGGCACATATACTTAAACCTATAAAACTTAGGGCGACAGTATGGTTCAATCACACTACAGTGTCCTCCCACGACATGGGGACAGCACACACGCACAAACCCGCGGGTAAGTTGGCTAAGCAATGCAATGCATTTGTATCTAATTTATGCTAATTATGAGTGAAATAATTACTTCAAAATATGTTGTATTTCTAACCTAACAATACCATATACAATAACATATATGTGTAAGCACTAATACAAAGTATTACATTAAATGTAAGCATATGGGTAAATATAGGGTAATTTAAAATATTCTATTTGGCTCTATGTGTATGCCTATAGAATTAAGGATGTGATGAATTAATATTGTGATACTCTGTATATTCCTGTACAGTACATCTGGTGCCTCATAATTTCAGAAAGGATGGAATTAATAATATCATTCCCTCTGCATAGCTGGTTTATTATAGCCTACTGTCCTGCACTATACAGTATATGTTGATAATATAATCAGTTGTTATCATTTCACTTGTCAGATAAAGCCTTGGTCATATATGACGCCTTTCCTCTATGTATGGTTACCAGGATTGTAATGTGTTGTCTTCTACAGCAGTTTTCTCTTTAGAACAAGCCTAGATTAAAGTCAAACAGAAAGCTGCTATACAGTAGCAATAGGCTACATATAAAAAGTGTTATTAATGAGAGCGGTATAACATGGGATCCCTCCTCTGCCTCCAGTCCAGTGGGCCAGCTACACTGTGAGTGCCGTTCTCCTGTCTGTTCTCCTGTACGGGCCATGTCAGGTCACATGCGAGTCAGATGAGCAGATTCTGACAGAGTGGCAGATGTGGAAGAGTACAAATGGCATCTCCTATGATGAAAAGGTTTGTTTGCCATTCTCAAATGCACTGATTATAATATAAAAAATGAGGCTGTGGGGATTTATTGTAATCTGTGTGATTTTCTGTATCTTGTTTACTGCAGCAGGAGGACTTTGACAGGAGGATTGTGTGGGAGCAGAACATGAAGGTGATTGAAGATAACAATCAAAGGTTTTTCATCGGGACAAAGCCTTTCACCATGGCAATGAATAAATATGGAGACCTGGTAAAGAAATCTCTTTTGTATTTTTGTTTAATTACTGTAATTTAGAAGTTGTATTGTATTATGTTTTGGATATCCTGTTTATTGTGGGGTAGTCTATTCTGTTGCCATACTGTATGTGAATAAAGTATATTGAATTATATTAGATATTACAAGGACATACATTTGTATTCATGTAACCCACAACTGTGAATGTGAAGCTTATTTTCTCCATGTGTACTATAGACCAAACAAGAGTACCAGGTTCTCCAGGGTGCTGTGATTAATGCCAACTTTGTGAAAAGAGGAAGGAATGTTTCTTCTCGCAGGCTACGTCACAATGCTCAGACATTGGGCATTGTTGGTGTTGACTACAGACTTATGGGATATGTCACTGAGGTTAAAGATCAGGTATATTAGCCTACTAAAAATATTTCTGAGCATGTACAGTACTGAATTTTAAGTATTTTTATTACATCGTTTTTGTTTTTATAGTTTTGTATTTATTTAATTGTTTTTCTTAGGGATTTTGTGGCTCCTGTTGGGCATTTAGCACTACAGGAGCTATTGAGGCACAAATGTACAAGAGGACAGGTCAACTGACTTCCCTGAGTGAGCAAAACCTGGTGGACTGTTCCAAACCATATGGTACCTATGGCTGCAACGGTGCATGGATGGCAAATGCATATGACTATGTTATTAGCAATGGGCTGCAGTCTACCAGCACATACCCATATACCTCAGTGGTAAGGCCATATGAGACTCCTCTTCCATCAAGTTAGTAACAACTGGTGCTCAAACTGAAGTGCCATATAATGTCTGCTTAATTTACTTTCTACAGGACACACAACCGTGTTTCTATGACAGCAGCCTTTCTGTTGCTCATATCAAAGACTACAGATTCATACCCAAAGGGGATGAGCAGGCCCTGGCTGACGCCGTAGCGACCATTGGTCCAATCACTGTTGCTATAGATGCTGATCACGCAAGCTTCCTGTTCTACAGCTCAGGTTGTTATAATTTACTAAATCATACACGGTATGTTTGTGACAAGATGCTGTATCAATGCAAAGATGAGTTACTTGTTTATTTAATTCTCAGGAATATATGATGAACCCAGCTGTAACCCCAACAATCTTAGTCATGCAGTCCTACTCGTAGGTTATGGCTCTGAAGAAGGGCAGGACTACTGGATTATCAAAAACAGGTAGGACCCTAACCTTGTCCAAAGAGCCAAAACTTATTAGGTGTTAACAATATTATGTCTTCTCAATGGCTTTTCAGTAATGTTTATTTCTATGAACCTGTGTTTGTTATGTTCTCCTCAGCTGGGGTACAAGTTGGGGTGAAGGCGGCTATATGAGAATGATCCGGGATGGCAAAAACACCTGTGGAATTGCAAGCTATGCTATGTACCCTATTCTATAAATCTGCTGTGTCACACTGGATGAACATTATAACAAGCAATATTATACTTTCCCATATTCAGAATAAAACCATATTTGTAATGTGTTGTTTAGAATGTTACTGATACTTCCCACATATCTTATTATTTATTTATCTGGGGTATTGGTCAAGCCAATAGAGCAATATTATGTTTTTCTTTTTGTGCTTGTGAAGACCTCAATCTTTTGAAAGGCTAGACATGTTCACAGAAATCTCATTCTGAGAAGATTAAATCTGCAAAACAGAATTTGATTTGTAAAAACAGCCCTTGCAAAAATAAAAATTAATGTAACCCGTCTTAACATCATTCTTTCTAATGCATTGAATGTGCTATGTGTTTCCACTAGTTAATAGTTATTATAATTAAATGTGTACTTGAGGATCCATGTAATTTAAATATAATGCATGGACTACAAAAAAAAGATAATAATTAAAGTGCCTTTATGTGACTTTCTGCCACTAGAAGTAATATTGAAGGGACCAGCATCTCAAACCAAAACAAAAGCTGATTGGCAACACACGCACATGCACATGTCCTCAGGCCTGCTTGGATAATATCACACACAATAATAAGTAATCTGATGCAAATATCTGCTCAGGATGTAATTTCCAGTACCCCACACACCTTTCTATTAATATATATTTGCTGCTATTAATATAGTATAGATCAGCTTTAAGACATTTTTTTTTTAATGTTGTAATGTTTAATGCCGTCAGATTGGATTATATATTTTTAATGTTATGTACTGTGGGGAACAGATATTTGATGTAATGTTTTCATCAATATTTCTAATATTACATATTTCCCAGGTTTGTTATTTCAGTGCTGTTAATTATTTACGATAACTGCCAAGGGATGCCATGTTATAATTATAAATGTAGAGCAGGCAGATGTTGAGTGCAAATGCATTCAATGTGGCTGTCAATTATGATTTTATGTAGAAGTGCTACACTTAAAAATGCAATTATTCTGATAGTAATCTGTTCAATTAATTAGCAGGTGGGACTGGAAGGCCTGCCAACAGAGCTACTGGACTGCATCAAGTTTAAATCTATCAAACTACAGAGATAAATATTCCTTACAAGCACACAAGAAGTACAGTTGGGTTGGTCAATCTGGATCCACAGAGTTTAATCTTCTACATGGCAGGCTACACTGATGACATCACTGTAATTATTCTCCTGTTATTTAAACATTCTTACATCATGTCACCCTGCTAGCAGGGTCAGACTCTACACACCTTCCTCATTAGCATTCATTCAGAACCTGAAATGATCATATATTCATTGCCTTCGCCATTCTTTTGTGGAGCCTCCGTTGCAGCCAAAAAAATAAAGATTGTTCAAGTTCCACACAATCCAAGAGATGAATGCTTTATTTTAAATAACAGCCGCAGAACTGTGTGCATGAAAATGTTTTTTTAAATAATGTTTGTAATTTTGTATATATAACTAAACACTGTAGTGAAGTACTACAGAAGTTAAGCGAGTGCAGACAACCTTAAAAACTCAACAAACAATACCAGCATTTGGTCTGACAGTGGGATTAGGACCTCAATCACAGATTTGGTTATGTGTATGATATGAATAAAAGCAACTACAATTATGGTAATTGTGCCAATGCTAAATTATAAATAATGTAGTCTAATATCATTCACAGAAATTAAAATGAATATTTTCTTCATGTGTGGGAAAGGAGATATTTCCCAGGTGAAACTTTCTATGGCCAATGACAGGATTAATCTTTTTTAGCAGAAACCTCTTAACAAAAAAGCAAGAATGGAAACTGGCATATATAGGGTAATTACAACTATGAATACACTAATCACATACACAAAGCATGTGATTAGTTGGGATCTATTTTAAGTAACTTAAATCACCACTATTACAAATTGCATCTTACAACACAACTGTGATGCTCAAATATTCCATTAAAGTCTTTAGTTAATCTCTGGTATTGTAACAAAATTATCATTCCTGCCTTTCCAGGTGTGTATAAACAGGAGAGGTATGGTTTTTTCAGATTTCGATCGAGTTGCTATGCTATTCTCGCAATATGTTTTGTATGCAGGTTATGTTCAGGGATGGGAAGAACATCCTGCATCCTTCCTGCTTGGTGATGGGAATCAGGTCACTGATGGTAGCCACTCATCTTTAGACCTAGACAGAATCCTGTTTATTCTGGAAGAGACCCCACACACAAATTGTATACCATATGTTCATCACTTTTAAAGGGATGTCCCAGATAAAATATGAACAGATTTAACTTTTAACAGACAAACTATTACAAATTTGCAAATATTGTAAACTACCTTTTAACAGCAAAAAAAATCTGCTAAATACAGATTCATTCAGTTAACAAATGCAATAGCAAAACCTTGCAAAGAAGAAGCTGAGAGTAAAGTATGACAATTATTAAACATACATTTGTTATTAAATAACAACCCTAACCCAAACTAACAGTGTGTTCCCATCCCAGTCCTAACCCTAGCTAACAGTGGGTCCACACCCCCAACCTTAGTTAACATTGTTTCCACACCCCCAACCCTAACCCTGGCTAACACTGTGTCCACACCTACAACCCTAACCCTGTGTTCACACCCCCAACCCCAACCCTAGCTAACACTGTGTCCACACATCTAACCCTACCCCTAACCTTAACCTTACCCGTAACCCTAACACTGGAGCTGGAGTTGGAGCTTCGGTTGGGGTTAACCCTAACACTGGGTTGGGTTTGGTGTTGGTGTTGGGGTTAACCATAACCCTAACGCTGGGGCTGGGGTTGGTGTTGGGGTTGGGGTTAACCCTAACCCTAGCAAACGGTGTGCCCACAACCCCAACCCTAACCCTGTGTTCACACCCCCAACCCCAACCCCAACCCTAGCTAACACTGTGTCCACACATCTAACCCTACCCTAACCTTAACCTTACCCGTAACCCTAACACTGGAGCTGGAGTTGGGGCTTCGGTTGGGGTTAACCCAAACACTGGGTTGGGTTTGGTGTTGGTGTTGGGGTTAACCCTAACCCTAACGCTGGGGCTGGGCTTGGTGTTGGTGTTGTGGGCACAAACAGTGTGCCCACAACCCCAACCCTAACCCTGTGCCCATACCCCCAACCCTATCCCTAGCAAACGGTGTGCCCACAACCCCAACCCTAACCCTGTGCCCATACCCCCAACCCTATCCCTCGCTGACAGTGTGCCCACACCCCAACCCTAACCCTGTTCCCACACCACCAACCCTAGCTTACACTGTGCCTACACCCCCAACCCTACTTAACACTGTGCCCACACCCACAACCCTAGCTAACAGTGTTTCCACACCCCTAACCCTAACCCTAGCTAACACTGTGTCCAAACCCATAACCCTAGCTAACAGTGTTTCCACACCCCTAACCCTAACCCTAGCTAACAGTGTGTCCACACCCATAACCCTAACCCTAGCTAACAGTGTGTCCACACCCCTAACCCTAACTCTAGCTAACAGTGTGCCCACACCCCCAACCCTAACCCTAGCTAACAGTGTGTCCACACCCCTAACCCTAACCCTAGCTAACACTGTGCCCACACCCCCAACCCTAGCTAACAAGGTGGACGGTGACATTTTGATACTTTTATTCACTATAATACATCGTCTCATTAAGATTTTGTTTGCGGATTGGGTCGTGGTCATTTTGTTTAATGCATAGGTCAGGTCCTTTTGTCCTAGGGTTAGGGTTATGGTTAGAGAAGAGGACCACGAGGCTGCCTTTTGCAGGTAATTTTGACCCAAGGACAACAGGAAGGTTAAGAAAATGTAGCTATAGGTATGAGCCAGGCTGTCGGTTGACACTCCTACTAGAAACTTACTAAATATTGTTTTTAACTGTAATATAAAACAGTACCGTTTTGCTCTTGGGTCAAAAATATATCTAAAAATGCATTGTTCTTTATGGTAAAATACTGTATTCAAGGGAAATGGTAATATACTGTCACAAATTGGCTGTATTTTTACAGCAATTTGTTATAGTGTACAGTATACACAAAAGGCTTATTTCTATCAAATTCTGTTCACAAATCTATTTAAGCACTGTCTGAGAACTTCTCCTTTGCCGAGATAATCCATCACCTCACAGGTGTGGCACATCAAGATGCTCTGATCAGACAGCATGAGTATTGCACACAGGTGTGCCTTAGGCTGGCCATAATAAATTTCTGGAAGCTGAAAATATCCCAGTTCTTGAATGGCCAACTTTACAGCAGAAACACCTTCAGCGATGTTACACATTTTTGTTGTCCACAATTTTATTGTCCACATTCCTCTCCTTCACACAGGAACAATAAAGTGACACTTTATTGTGACTTTACTGTAAAGTGTGACTTTACTAAAGTAACACAGAGCCACTGTTTTCTCATCGTTTGTTGGCAGCTTGTAGAATGTGCAAATGAACAGATCGCTTTGTTGCATGTTGCACAGCTTTTGAAACATTTGAAATAGCTGCAAATGTAGCTGCATGGTATGTAAATATCAGTGGAGGCCATATAAACCATATTTGTTGTGAAGATTACAACTGAAAGCTATCTACATCTCAGAACTGCTTTTTTAACCCTCGTAATGTACTCTGGGTCAGAATGACCCAAATCACTAGCTTTTGTGGCAGATAGAAGGCGCTAAACC
>JAODUG010066813.1:0-13880 GCA_027564795.1 Aphredoderus sayanus
ACATTGTAGCACTTTGAGATTTGTTCAAATGAAAAGTGCTTTACAAATTAAATGTATTATTATTATTATTATTATTAAATATTACCGCATAGTAATCTTTCAATACAAATTTCAGTATCAAACTGTCCAATCAGCTACTGTACTGTATGTGGATCTGTCAAATCCATCAAATACAATATAAAATATGTTATCTATATATTTTATCCTATAGCAGTTTTTCCTAATGACTAATTCATATTCATTTATATATCCTTACACAGGCAATACAGTATTTTGCCATCATTTTCAATTCCTTACAGCGATTCCTTACTCTGAACCAAATTTTCCATGGGGATTACCCATTAAAACATGTTGCATGCACGCACACACACACGTGCACACACGTGCACACACAGACACATACAAACACCTGCAGACCTGCTAGAGCAGGGGTTCTCAACCCTGGTCCTCGGGACCCACTGCCCTGCATGTTTTAGATCTCTCCCTGCTCCAACACACCTGATTTAAACTAATGGGTCATTATCTAGCTCTACAGAAGCCTGGTAACGACTCATTCATGTGAATCAGGTGTGCTGGAGCAGGGAGACATCTAAAACATGCAGGGAAGTGGGTCCCGAGGACCAGGGTTGAGAACCCCTGTGCTAGAGCATGATAGTCTCATAGTGGAAGGGCTTCCATGTGATTGCGCATATCCATCTGACTCCTGATGTGTGAGTGGATTAAGAATCAGCTGACTCCCCACATTTTCTTCCAAGTGACTTATTTGAAGGGGTTAGCTAGAATGGACTGTTGCACTGCCGAGGAGGAGGGGTGATGTTAGACATGGAGTCTTTCAGTGAGCCCGAGCCCCTTGTTTCTCCCAGGGGTAGATTTTTTAAAGTTAAGCTAATTGTCTTCGACTAATAACATAAACGCCCCTTCCTATGTGTCATATGCATTGGTTCACTGTCACATCTGAAAACATTGTTGTGTCACAGTCTGCCATCACTTATGTCTGTCTTGTCTTGTTTTGGTCTGTTTCCTTGTTTGCTGTCCACCCCAGTGTTTCCAGTCCATGTTTTCCCTGTGTCTGCTCCTTGCCTCATGTTGATTGTTTATTGGTTTCACCTGCCTCTCGTTGTCTCTGTCCAATCGTCTGTCTTGTCTTTCTGTATTTAAGCCCTTGTGTTTGTGCTTGTCTTTGTGGGTTCATTGTGTTTCATGTTGTTGTGTTTGTTAGTGTTGTCATTAAAGTCCTTGTTACCTGCCATCTTGTTGTGTGTTCGGGTCCTTTATGCCTGCTCACTGTGACATGTTGTCCTACAAGGTAAAAGATACAAGGTATACTGCAGGTTGAAATTTGCATTGGTCACCCTCACATCTAAGCACTGTTTAATTAAATGTATGCTCCTTGTTTTATGTCCTGAATTACCTCTGGGTTTGAAACCAGCGACAAAAACTTACCTGAGTGTTTAAGGGTATGCACTCATATTGCTCCTCCCCCTACAGCTCCCATATAGGCTTCTAACATTATACTCTACCCATATGATGATATGATGACAGTATGTAAAGTAACACATTAACTGTGTTCATTCTCCTGGTCGCTGGTCCTTTTTTTTTAGCTGATAACAGAACAGGAGGAGACACAGAGGTGTTATATGTTATAAAAATAGATGGATTTTTAATCAGACAGCTTTGTCTGAATATAACAGCAGAGTAACTTGCTTGTCACATTTGCATTTATCTCTGTTTAAATGAAACTCATCCAGGTCCTACTGAAGCAAGTTAGTTGATAATTCGCAAATTACACTTCAATTAATCCACCATCAGAGACTGAAAGGCAATTACAGGAGATTGGTCATTAGCAGTCCTATACATTAGAGCAGCAGCAACACAGGCGTCTCCATTACAGAGTAAACACAGTTCTCTCCAGGAGCCCTGTGTATATCCAATCATGTTAAATGGAAGTCTGAAGAAAAACCTGTAATGGCCTCTGCAACTTGGATAATAGCTTTTGTTATGAGAGGCAGGCGGCATTGATGATTCTGGAAAACGTCAAAGGGGCATATGCAAATTAGCTAAGGGAATGGCCACTGGATGACCCCTGTTTAATATACTAATCTAATCCTGTACTATATAAATAACTAAATGGGCCATAACCCCTAAATGTGGACTGCAACTCTTTAGTGGTTATTTGGAAGACTGATAACACAATATTATATTGTAATTACTGAATGATAAAATGTGAATCCAAAGCTTTGTAGATATTTACTAGTCTTTGCAAAACCTTTCAATACTGTCATTCATTCCTATTTTTATGACTATTACCCCGTTTAAGTTATAGAGAATAAAAGAGGATATCCCTGAAGTATGATCATACAGTGGGCACACCTGCATTTCCCCTAAACAATAGAGTATGCATGTGTTAGCATGGTGTAACCAAACTCTCACTTACCTGGTTACCTCTGGTCTAGATAATAATTCACTCGTGTTTTTCTCCTCTACAGACCAGGAGATTTATTAACTAGCATGCATAATGGCTCAGGAATGTGCTCCATTTGACCAGTAGATGTGACTGTATACTGGCACTCACTCCTGCTGAATGTCTGGCTAAGGCCCAGGGCTCACCAAGGATAGACATGGTAAGGGAACACAGAGCTCAGTGCTGGGTCCCAGGTGTGCACTTAACACTACCTATCAATTTGAGCCCAGGGTGAGTGGGGCTACAAGCCAGATGAAATCCAGTGAGAGCTTCAGGATGCATTTGAGCCTGGTTGATTGCCTGGCTACACATAGTGACAGATTGAGTGAGTCGCCAGCTCTGGGAGCCACAGCTAAAAACCCATCCAGGTGATATGAGTCAAAGTGAATCTCAACTTCATGGACTGTCACTCATTATGCCATGAGTTGTTAGTGGGAAAGAAGACTACAGCATTATAAGTTCCAGGGATTTCAGTGTCTGAAATCATCCACAAAGTCCCGTACACTGCTTGGTCCAAGACTGCCTGTGTTGCCTGGCTATGCTAAACTCTCACACAGCACAGCAGAGCCATCGTTACCCAAAGCATGGTGTCAATGCCAAAATCCTGTTATCCGAATCCGTCCGCACTGTCTCATTTAACAGATAAGAGGCTAATCCACAGGGTGGGCAGTAGAGAGACCTACAGAGACAAAGGACTCTCTTGTCAGTGCCTTGCCGTTCCCCGCATTCCTGGAATGTGTATAGGCATGTACAGACAAACAAAAGGTAGTCATTCCTTGTACCCCAGTCTTAATCATATTCATATACATTTGAACACATTGGTTTTACTGTAATGTGATGTTGATACAGTACATGTATTGGGGATATAAAGTAGATTTACAAAGTGTGATGAATTCACGAATGATCACAATAGTTTGGGATTAATTAACTTAATCAAATGAAATAATTTTCATTTTCAAGGCCTCAAAACAAGCAAATTATTGTGTACAGTATATAGGATTCTGAGAAACTGACCAACTTAGACCAGCTAAAGAAAGTGTGGAATTCATGTTAATGAATGACCCTTCACTCATTAACCACTACGGTTTGCCTGACTTTGAACAACTTGCTTCAAACCATTTCCCCACTTCACCTGCTCACTGGCAAAAACTGAAAGCACCCAAGTGTGATTACACATCACTCCTTGAATGTAGAGCAGGGAGTCATGGAAAATAAAATCAGATTTGTGGTCAGTATACATTCATTACATGAAGGATTATACAATTACGGTTGGTTGGTGAGCATTTAAAGCTGACAAAGTAAGAGGTGGGCTAGTCTCAACATCTTCCGTTAGCAATAGCATTACGTCACATACTGTAAGCATACTGTAAACGTGTTATGAACATCTGACACATTGACCACTGTAAGCACGTCAGCACTATCAGGAAGTTGCGTAGTAGATATAAATTTACTGTTAGCATTGTCACTCACAAGACTCTATATATTAATCCGGTACAACACTAGTGCAGTGCTTTAGTACTAATTTCAGTTTCAATGTATTTTAAGCAGTATAGGCAGGCAGTATTGTTTCATATCATATTGCAGTGTAGGCAACTACAGTATAATGTACTGTATGTAACATTTGCAGGAGAGTTACTTTTAACTTTGGTTTGTGCTCTGTGTTGTGACAACATGTGTGCTACTGCACATCAGATGCAACACAGAAATATAAATACATAAATAAAGTGATTATGTGGGTATGCAGACAGACTAAAGGCATACAAGTCTGGTGAGGCCTCTAAAAGATATAGTACCAGTCTTATCATCCATCAATGTGCTACAAACACAACCGGTCTAGTCGGATACATTGTATCATACACAGTATATTTGTTTTGTATCGTATTAAATTGTAATGTATTGTATCTTTTCTAACAGTATACTGTACTGTACCATATTGCATTTGAAAGTTTCACATTGTATTGTATTCCATTCAATCGTTGACTTTTATTCCTTTAGATACTGAAAAATGTATTATACATTATCTACGCTGTCATGCTGTTGAAATATATATCCCTGGACTTGGCTGCTTTAACAACATGCGCAGAGAGCTCATTACTTGTGCCCTTACACCCTTCATGATCAAAGTCTGTCTGGAGGTTACATACCTGACACATGATACATAACAGATAGCCATGTCTTTGAAGCCATAAAAGAGAACTGTTATGTGGTCACGAGAAAGAAAACATCAGACAACTAATCGCATTCTTCCATTGAATTACTTAATATTGGGTGTGTTAATGTCTGGCTTAATCATTTTCCAATTTGCTGAACACAACAGTATTTTAGTACTGCGTGATCTTTAACAAATAATAAATAGTCATTGTGTAACCTTAATTAATCATTTAGAATTACAAAAAAGAGAATTATCTCTAGATTACCTTATTTCAAATATACACTTATATTCCTTTCTTCCCTACTTTACATTTGCTTGAAATGCATGCCAGGACTTCACACACTTGTCATTATACCCATCCGATTGTGTTTCTGCCCACAGGGCATGTTCCACCACAACACTGGAAAGTTGCCGTCATAATGCCTGCATTGCATGTTTGTGCACCTGTAGATGATACACTATCCAATGGTTAGTTGCAGGCTGTCTCCTATACATATGGCCTGAAGGAGCACGTCCCCACATCTGGCATGACCTCACCCTCTCTCAACAGACACCAGAGAAAAACACTTCTGGCTTAGGGCTTGGCGTCTGATCTCATCCACAAGGTGTGAAACATTTAAGGCTGTGGTTCAGGAGCCACCAAGTGGTTGCAGAATGACTGTGAAGGGGTGAAGGAAATTCTCCCAAGATAATTTTGAATTGCAGTTTTTAATGGGGTCTCTATTTGTATATTTCTTTAATGAATGTTATACTCTGAAGGGATAAGTTGTTCATACTGTAGTAGTTAATTTACATTCTTAGAATCTTCTTCATACTGTAGCTCGGCATTTAAATCCTTGAGTGCAATGTTGTGGCATGAATATGTCCCTGGACAGAAGAGACTAGAGGCATTTAAAGGCATAGTAAGTAATTGTAAGCAGATGCACTTCCAATACAGTATCTCCTTGTAGTCCACTATTTTACTGTTCTCTGTGCATGCTGAAAAACGAATATCTGGCTCCGCAAATAGGAACACAAACAAAGTGGTGCAGATTTCACAAAAGAATGCATTTCCAATATGTGGGGCAGAGCTTCTGAGGAAGCATCCTACGGCATTGAAGGGAGAGGTGTTTTTGTTTTGATCATGTTCAAATATCAACAAGCTTTCTCCAGAATTACTTACTATACCTTTAATCTCACCCTAATCTCATCACAGCAGTTTCAATGTAAAAACACTTGCATACTTTATATATAAACAATTATTAATACTGTACATTATCAGCTAACATCAGTAGTGTTGCCATGCCTTGGTTCTTATTCTTTATTTAATTTTTAATTAAATGTAATTAAATGTTGTAATGCTATTTCCAAAAATAAAATATATTGGTAAGGAGATGTGTTATTACTATTATGGACAACAACATAGAGCATTTCATGAAGGCATCCTTTGTTCTTCCCTAAATCCACTATTAGTATTCCAACATGTTCTGTTCTAATGGGTCCTGTCCCTTGTGTCTCACTCACTTCAAATGTTTGTGTTAGTAAGATATGCTTCAAAGAAAAATCCCACATCATCAAAGGAAAATGAACCCCACCAAATCCATATCAGCATGCTTGGTAATATAGTATGGCAACATACTGAGTATAAATGCTGACAATTGTGATAATAGATTTTAGATTTAAGAAATTAGGTGTGTGTGTGTGTGTGTGTGTTTGTGTGTGTTTACTTACTAAAACAATATAGTTAATGTGTTGATTGTAACTACCATACTAAACAACAACTGACTATACATGTGAACCATGTACAGTAGCACCTTGCATGTTTGATCTACAGCTGTGGTTAGGAATATATTTTGAAAATGGATGTTTTGAAGAAGTCTGACACAAGAGAAGATACAGTAATGGAGAAGGACACGGAAGCCATAGAGTTTGGGTATTATTACACATTCTCCTATATGTGTCTCTGAACACCATTTCTCAGGAAAACCTGAAAAAAGGAGATTGATGCACAGGATGGTCAGACTTAGCCTCGCGAGATCAGAATCAGTCCGGAGAGGCAAGCGATCCTTTCATGTCTGTAGAGGCAAGCAATCCTTTCAATTCTGTCTGGTAAATCTAGTGCGTGACCAATCAGTGCCGTACTGGTAGCAATGGGCATGGTTTAGGTGTGACGAAAGCGACTCGAAAACAATGATAGACAGATAGAGATATGGTTCATCCAATCACCTGCAAAGTATTTTTTGAAGGTGCCTGCCTTTTTCTAAACAGTTTCGATGGACAGCTACCCAGATGGTTTTGTGCATAGAACTATATAGTTGTCTGTGTAACAACCATCTGGCTAGCTTAGGTTAGGCATGTCAATAGCACCATTATAGTTTATTAAAGAGGATGAAGGTGTATTTGTATTTGGCAACAAGGTTTACACGGGTCACATTCCGGTCTTTGCTTCAAAGTCCCAGGCCCTAAGTTCAGTCCCAGTCAGACCCTGATGTACAGTAAATATACAGTAAGGAATGTTTAGCAATGTTCATGTTTGCTTTCTAGTGAAAGCATTACAATAATTGACAGTTTTTCATGACGTATTGGCCTAGTTGGTGCAGTTGGTGTCATGTTTGAGTGTCAGTTATGTTGAAAGTGTACAGTATTTGTTAGGCCTGGATGTCCTTGACAAGCATGAAGAGCAACCATATCGGCCAAAGTAAAATGGGGTTGTGCCAGTGCAGCGTGGTTGATTTTTGTTTTCAACATACAGTACGTGTTGCATTACAGAATGCACTTCAATTACCATGAACTTAAAAACACCTGTGTGCAGCTCAGGCTGAACTTAATTAGATCTGAAAACAGATGGAGATCCTTGAAGTGGGAAATCCCCAGTGTTTCACCAGTGTGCTCTAGACACTGCCTGTACTATAGACACTGAGGCAGTGAAAAAAGCTATGATTAACACCCACAATTAAAAGTGACAATTGTTTACAGGCACACACAGGATAAATCCCACAACAATCTCTGAGAGCATCAACTTCTTTAACAGTTGTTTCAGATAAAGTCAATTATGTGCAAAAAATACACAAGTAGCCAGTGCCCTACTTAGAGGTGGGGCATTGAGGCATTGTGGGTTCACTGACTAATGATATGTGTTGTGCTAAATTGACTTATTTTAGTGTTATGAAAATGTACTGAAAATGCTATTTGCATTATATGTTATTATAATGGTCCTTTGTTGGTTGCTTGTCATTTACTGTTGTTCTGTTGCACCTTGTGTTAGTTTTGTTGTTAGTAAATGATAATATTCAATTGAGTTCACATATGCCTCGCTATAGTATATCAGGCATAGCATGTTGGATTGTGTATAAACATTTTTTATTGAAAACATGGTTTTCACTCATCACCAACGTCTATACTGTAGAATGCATTCAGTATGTTTACTTCCATTTGGTACGACATGTCCCTATATTATTGATATACTGAATGCATATTAAGTAGAATTAATTTTCATTTACATTCATTAAATGAAATCATTTCTTTCATTAATTACAATTCAAAATCATGTTGTCATCCTCTTTCAAATGCCATCTCATGGAGGCTAATTCCTAAATGATGAATTAATCATGTACTATAAAATAATTATGTGTGTGGCTAGTGGTCATGTGTATAAGTGCAGGGGAAAGCAAACACCACTTTGCTTTTGTTGATGGCTGCATGAGAGTGCAGCTTATATTGTTCACTACCCTACTCTTACTGCATATGTCAGGATTTCATTAGTGACAGACCCAACATGGTACTGCATGCACTTCACTTCAAGACAAATCTGACATCACGTACAGTAGCACCTCCTGCTGTTTGAGAAACAACCTCTCATTCCCACGTTAAATGGACCGCGGCAAAGTTAAACACATTGCTATAGCACATTTATGCTTAACAAAACACGTGTTCTGTAGCCAGTGCTGAAAATATAATTGATGTCTTTGTACAGTTGATAGATCAGCAACTTGGTTTATAAATAATGGATAACAATGAATAAATAGCTATTGTAAGCCACAAAGACCTATTCAGTCAATATGTGATGTCTTTCTCTGGACTTAATACATTTATGTGGTAGAATTATTGTTTCCTGCTGCCAGGATTAATGGTAACATACTGAATGAAAGCATCTCACTCCTTTCATTCTATTCAGAATAATTGAAGTACTTTAATTTGCTGAAAACAGCAGGTGGCTAACTCTGGACTCCATTCATCTCTAAATTGCCTAATTAGACGTGTGACATTACATATTATGTGACTTCATCTATTATGTTATTCCATCAATTCATTAAAGGCTGACATTTTGCTTTTCATTGCAAAAGAAAATCATAATTATATAGTCCTACTGCATATTAACACTACATAAAAAAGAGGATAGGAGAATAATGAATATAAAACCCCAAACAGGCACTTATAAATATATAGTTGATACATGCTTTTTTAGAAACAAATATTAATATGGTGAAATACTAGACAGGGATTTCAGTTATTAAAGAACCAGTCGGGGTCATCTAATGGTCACACTTGAAAATTGTTTGGTTGGGTGATTTCAAGACATCTAGACTACCTGTGATTTGGCTACAATAAACAATTAAGCCATTCAATATATATAATTACCTATTGACCACGTTTGTTCAATGTTGTTCAAATTAATAACATAATTACATTGTTACTAGCACAACAAAAGTTAGTGAATAAACATTTCTTATTTAACACAATCCAATAAATTGTCTGTTACAGTAAAGGAAGCAGTTGAACCAAAGCTGCAGGATCACTATGATCACACTAGATGGCGCTGTAGGAAATACATGTATTTTCAAAATTGCTGTTAATATTAATATAAAATATTACATTTAATGACACCACTAGCCGAACGGTTATCCACGACATCTGGCAGCTTAGGCTACACATTTAAAAATAATATGAAAATCGTGCCTGATACTATGCGTTCTGTCAAATAGGCTATATATCAAAGGCTCTTTTGCAGACTATAGCACAAGATCTTAAATGTCAATAAAGTAGGCTTAGTGCATGGAGTGACTCGAACCTTAGAGCGCATAACGTCCCGTGACTGCATTCAGAATCCCTCATGTTGAACGAAGCCTAGACCAAATCTACGGTGCCTATCATTTATAGAAATCCACACAAATTATTCCGTCGTTTAACGCCATGCAGCAACCTATTTTTAAAGTGATTCGTCGCATAGGATTTAAGTGGCGTGCCTCATCAGAGGTCCTGGTGCGCTGACCCACACTAGGGGGCGAGTGTGCTTAGTTGTCTAGGTAATTGCGAAAGTCTAGTCAAATACACTTTAGTGACGGAGCACCCACAGCGTCCCCGAGGTTTACATTTGTGATTGTGATAAGGTGAACAGGGTGGTCCCTCGGTCAACCCAACCGTTTGCATCTCGCTCTTTCTGCCCCCCGCCGCAGCGAACAGGCGCCGTGCACTGCTGCCAATTCCCCCAGCGTGACAAGCCGGGAGGAGAATCCTTGTAGCCTACGTCCGTATAATTGGACTATATGTGGATACGAAGACTGACTAACGTAGGTCCGTGTGGATACATAAGTAGGAATTGGAACTGCACGACCTTTACATGAAATCAGGTAGGTAATAACGCACATAATGGCTATGATAACGCACATGATGCAATGGCAAGATGTTCGTATATTTAGGCTACAGTAGGGTACAACTTTAAATAGATAGGTATATATCGTTGTAAACTATTCCCGTTAGGCTACATTTAATTTTTATTGACTCTAAACATACCAACATGTGTCCTGTATACACATTTTTGTAATAATTAAAAAAACACTTGTTTTTTTATAACTTTAAATTAGATCCGTGGGGTTTTAGTTCTGATTTTTGCGATTGATTGACACCGCCTATATTGGCGGATTTGACGTTAAACCCTGTATACTTACTAAATAATAACGAGGTCGGTTTATAAATCAGGCATGTGGTACAAAGTCGCAAGATGCGCTGAAGAACAGCAGTAGTTCTTGTTAGTGGGGAGGCTCAAACAATTGCTTTATTTGTAGACGTTTTTAATGAGAATTAAAGTCGACCATGGTGGTCAGACCAGGCCTAACGGTTCTATCCACAAAGACCATTTAAGATGTCCCGTGCGGTGGGCTCTTGCCCAGTGCTGAGACAGCGAATAAACAGTCTGTCCGTGACAGCCTAGGACCATCTTTCAAGACGATGTCTAATTTCATTAGTCGTCGGCTGGGTAGAATAGATTGGAATGATAAGCCGAGCCAAATGAAGATCTGTCATTGATAACATATGCTATATACAGTACATTTGCCATCTCTTGCTAATGTTAATTAAATAGGACTGTGTGTGTGCGTGTGCGTGTGTGTGTGTGTGTGTGTGTGTGTGTGTGTGTGTGTGCAATTTGTATAATAAGGCTACATTTGGAACATTTTATATTTAAGGAAATGATCAGTTACAAGATCAGTTTATTATTATATTCTTTTTTACATACAATTTTCAGAGGTTTCCAGGTTTCCAGTGTTTCCAGTGTAGTCTTCTGCCAGACTATACAGCCATAATAATTCTATCAATTGATCATTATATCCAGCAGTTTGCAATTGTACTGAGGCTGGTCAACATCTGAGGTGTAGTGTAGACTTTGATACAACATGCTTGCATGTTTGGAATCTTACCGTCTTCCCATTGGATTGTAACAGTCTGTAATTGGGTCTGTTACACATCATCTGCTACATGCCATAGTGCTTCTGGTCATTTTAATTAGCCACTCCGGATATGCTGAAGACTGATCACTAGACCCTATGGCCTCGTGCTGCCAATAAAATAACAGATAGCCCATTGGATGCATTTAGGGAAAGGCTGCACACAGAGCTCCTCTCTGCCCAGAGACACTCATGAATCTTACATGTGCTTCCTGGAGTGCTCCATGAGTGTTTGTTTGTACCATGATGATCCAGCAGAAACCTTTAAATAGAGATAAACAGGATACATTTGCAAAACAGTATATTTGTGTTTTGTAGAATATGCTTTCTACTTTTGGCTGACATCAAATGAAGACTTGCATGCAGCTCATGTAGCGATGATATCAGATTTCATTGTGGAGTCTCACACCCCTAGAGAAAGAAAGAGAATTGGCAACAGATAGCAGCGATCAATACAAAATAAAATCTGATTCTAAGTGTGCTTGTGTGTGTGTGTGTGTGTGTGTGTGTGTGTGTGTGTGCATACTGGAATATACAAATGTGCTGGAGCCACACATGTTTGAGTAACAGCACATTAATACTTTGTTTTGCGGCTGTACACATCAAGAGAATGTGTGTAGACTAGAGGCTGTAACGTGTACAGTACAGGATGAGGGACAGAGAGACAATCGGGTATTAATGACTCTGTGTCCAAATGTAATTCCTTAATGCACTCCAATAATCAAAGATCTAATAAGTAAAGGAAGGGCCTCTTCAATAATGAAACCCCCGACAGCATCGTTGCCAAAAGGAAAGGGCTTTGGGCTGTGAGTCTTCATAAAAAACAGAGGCCAGACCTGACGCATGCTGCTCCAACATCTGGGAACTGCCAATAATCCTGCTCTTGGACCAGGATGCTGCGGCTGCAGACTCCTGGCTCAGCCTGGAGTCATCAGGTTTTAAATGCAGGACCGTGCAGCTTCTTTACTTAATTACACTGCGCTGTTTATGAGTCACAATCATGGACATTCAATCACCTTACCTGAGGTGGGTGAGGGGGTGGGGTTCGACAAAGGTTTTTCCAGAAGATATACTGTATATACAAATCTACAATAGAGAGCTAAAATGTTTTTCCTCTGCAAAAATTATATATTGACAAATCTGATTTCAAGACATTGACAATGTTTTGCCTTTAGCATTCACAGAAAAAAGGAACATTTGACAAATAAATATGTATAATAATGAAGTGATTATGAAAGTCTATTTTGCCAAGATATAGAAAGAAAGATGTACATTATGAACATAACCCATTCTTATTAGATTGGGTCACCATCCAATCATTACTATTAGCAGCTCTAGATTGTAGACATGTATTTTGCCAAGCTGTTTGGCAATCAATATCATTTGTGTGGAGGCAATTGATTTACATTATAATGTTAAAGTAAAATGTATTTATATTGCCATTAGTCTGTACAGGCCCACATTTCACATGCTAACACCTTAACAAACAATAGAACCATATCCTCTTACTCTCCAGTCAAAACAATTGTAAACAGAATAGTGAAGGACCATAAAGGCAGCCCCTTCCCCTTACTTACCCTTCCCCGACAGCTAGGATGCAATGGTGTGTTAGCACCATAACCAATACACAAAAAGTAATATACTGTAACAATATTGTGGTAAAATATAACATTGGACAAGGGCATTCATATTTCAAATACATATAATTATTTGAGATGAACTCTCAGTCTGCTGCAAGAAACCTGTATTTAAGCAATGAGCCTGTCTTCACCGGAATCTAATAACTTGTGGACTCCAAGGCTTCAACTCCCTTGTTATTTTGAGTGTGTCAATTAAAATACACTTTGTGATGCATCCCATGTATATTCTATGGCATGTTTTGACATGATATTGTAGGTTGTGTTTTTGATGTCAAGTAATTACTAATTAAAACTCACTGATCTATGAACAGTGTTTCATAGATGATTAAGTAAAATCTCTATAGAGGCCAATACACAGTGACTTTGCCTTATAGACAAGTATACAGTATTCAGTACAATTAACCTTAAAAGAGCTACTTGGACGCAATGTAAATCCACACGCTTTAAACCTGATTTGCTATAAAAAGGTCAGTTTTTTTTGCTGATATGTAATGTGACTCTCCCATCTTTTCTTAAACTCGTGTCCAATAGCTGACATGGCCACAGGCTATCTCTTCTGTAAAAAGATAGGATTGTGCTAGGCTCAAGCTGTTAAACTTATCACCATGACCCAACAGGCCCCATGACTCCCCTGCATCTCATGGGCATGATTTATTTAGCACTGAGCCTATTCTCAGAGCAGCTTTCAGATAGTATAGATCTTCAGTAAACAAAGAGCGAAACAATGATTTGTGTATGTTAAGTACACTAGTCCAGTATAGTAAATACTTCATATCACACAAATGAGCTATAAGACAGTAATCCACTTTGCTGCAGTACACTAAATGGACATTTCTCTTTCAATTACTTGCCTGTGTGTGTATATGTGTGTGTGTGTGTGTGTGTGTGTGTGTGTGTGTGTGTGTGTGTGTGTGTGTGTGTGTGTGTGT
>JAODUG010066834.1:0-13880 GCA_027564795.1 Aphredoderus sayanus
CTCTCTCTTTCTCTCTCTCTCTCACACACACACACACACACACACACACACACACACACACATATATATATATATATATATATATATATATATACAAACAACCCTAAACACTGAGACACACATAGGCCTACTGACAAACTTCTCACACACACATACACACACACACACACACACACACACACACACACACAGAGAAGTAATCACCCTGAGTGCTGAGAGTGTAGCGCGGAGGTGGGAGCGCTGTCTAAACGCTCCCCCTGACCCATCAATCATAAAATCCTTTATGGGGATTGGACAGCTGACAGTGTCGCCATTACAGATCGTCTCCCCTTATTTTCATCAATCACATCCTCTGTACTGCGAAAAGCGACGCGCTCGCCAATGTTTTTGGCAGGTACTTAACGGACAAGGGTTAGCTTATTTGCACAGGTTTTGGGCTAAATCACCTTTCCAATATGCAATTGTATTCAAAACCATTATTTAGCAGGGACTGTGTGTTAGTTTACACACAGAAAGCATCTACAGACAATTCCGTTTGCATTTATCGTTTGTTTAATTCAGGTAAATCATAAGCTAAGCGATAATACTTTTTGTCAAACTCACCAAATATCTCCTCTCAGTCCGCTAGCTTACCAATCTTCTACACAGACACTTCTAAACAGCCCTGGCTCCGTAAATAGGAACACAAACAAAGTGGAGGCAAACACAGCTCAACAACAATGCCCTAGGCTTTGCAATTCATTTCCAATGTGTGGGGTGGAGCTTCTGAGGGAGCACCCTATGGCACTGAAGGCAGAAATGATGTTTTGATTCGAGTTTGAAATTAGCAAACGTTATCGAGAATGACTGCCCCTATTATTATTTAAAGTTAATGTTCCTCCTAATATCTCAACAAATAAAGTGGATGCTTTGTTATTTGTAGAAGATGCAACAGAGTGCTATAAACTGATAAACATATAGTTTGTTGGTCTATTATCAGAGCAGATCATTCCACCGTACTGTACGTTCACATTGTATATGGTTGCATTTTATGTCTAGCAGCAAAACGTAATTAATTATTTAAGTCTTTAAATAAACATAACAAAAATCTTTGTTCGGCTTTGTTTTAGGTGACGATGACATCATCAGTGTGGTACATCATCAGCAAGACAAAGAACCGCTAACCTGTATGTCGCTAACCCTACTCAGTAGGGCCTACTGTACAGTACGGCCATACAGATACAGTAGGGCCTACTGTATGTCATGATACAGTATGTGACCATGTGACTCAGTGTAGCAGTATTTCCTCCAACCTTTCCTTTGTTTTCTAATACATGATAAGCGGCTATTTTGAGCCGACATGCCTACAGACAGTCTGATATGAACCCAGGCTGAAAGTAGAAACTCTATATGCATCTCTCTTTAGTTGTCATATACAAAAACACAGGAAACCACGGGGTCTGATTACTGTGTATGTGCGTCTGAGTGTGCAGGCAAGAGAGAGAGACGGAGAGACAGAGATGGTAAAAGAAAAGGCATAGGAGGGAGGGGTGATAAACAAAGGGACAGAGAGTGGAAGAGAATATAGGGATAGAGAGACACAGAAAGAAAGAGAGAGAGGGAAACGAGCCACAATAGATATAGTGTGCATGAAAACAGATCGGAGAGTTGGGAAGGAATAAAAGAAAGAATGCGAAACAGGGAATGGATACAGGTAAAATGATTGCAAAGTCTCTCTCTCTCTAGCTCTCTCTCTCTCTCTCTCTCTCTCTCTCTCTCATATATATCGTTGGCATCTCCTTTGTTGCCTAAAGGGACTCGGTGGTGAGACAAACAGATCTTCATTTGTGCCTTCGGGGACCCATAGGAGTCAGAAGAAAGGGATTATGGGATTCCACATCACAACAGATCTGAAGAGAAACAGCTTGGAATTGTGCATCCGCATTAGTCAGGTTAACCATGTGCATCCCAGTATCTTCCACACGTTTATTAATTCAAACATGCAGTGTGTGTGTTAATATTCGCACGTGCGTGTAGGGACTGGGGTGCGTGGGGTGTATTTATCCCTGCGTTCAGGATGGTGGAATGTTTACAACACGTTCAAAGAACGTGAACAGCAGTGGACTGAACGCCAGGTTACAAAACACTGAGGAGTTGGGGCTTGGGCTGTAGTAGGTTGAACAACATTCACATGGCTAACAACAACAAAGCCATGTGTTTTACTGCTGTGGATTGCTGAGTTCAGCTGTAGGATATATTGAAGGATATATTGTCCAAATATGCCACTACACGTCCTACATGCCATTGGGCAACACACACCACGCCCATTAAACGCAGCAAGAAAGTAGTTCAAGAACGTTTTGAAAGTTTTTGAGGAAAGCTGTCATTCAGCAAAAAACATGCATAACATTCAATCCACTGAATGTGTTGTAGAGCATGTGCATTTATAAACAAATGCCATACAGCAGCTTCCAGAGAAAACAGATAGGCAGACAACAGCAGAAATTAGGCTCACCAGAAGTGTTTAGATTATTTGCACAGGTTTAAGCAGATTTTAAGATGTAGCTTGTGTTGGTGTAACTCCACTGGGCTATTCTAATGTATATTATCTAGACTATATTTTTGGTTTGCATATATATTGGCATTTGTTCCATGACTTTGTGTATAGAGTCAATCATCCTTAGTGATATATGAACTGGGAGGCGTGAAGTCTTTGTGCTGCTTGGTCTCCAACAGTGTGCTGTGCAGAGAGAGGAATGTCCTCCAACAGGGCATTGCAGGGGGAAAGGTTAAAGATTAAGAGGGACCAGGCCCAGGGGGGCAAATAAGAAAAGATGGATTTCACTGAGATCTGAGATTTTTCCTCTTTACTTACAGTATTTTTCTGACACTCGTATTAAGGACTGTGTAAAAGTCTTCAGGATTGCAACCTTTACAACAATAAAATATAGTTATTTCAGCAGAGTACACTATTCATTATGCTTAATAGGTCTGACAGTCTTTATTTAATAAATAAAAGACTTACAATTTAGAAATGCTGCTTTGCCACATTTTTAGAAATGAGCACAATTCATAATTTATATATTTTGCAAAATAGAAATGAATCATCAGCAGACATGACAATATATAAAAGACATGTTTGGTCTGCTCCAGCATACTGTAGGCTTCAAGATGCTTCATGCTGAGTCTAATCCAAGCCACACAGAGCCCTGTGACTGCACTCACCTCATTTGCACAACAAATACTGGCAAATTGGGCACAGAACTGCAGATATGGGCATGGCTTTAAATGTGTTCTTATGCAGCAATTCAGTTTTCCATTACTAACCTTCTGCTTAGCAGAATTGCACACCAGACATGAAAACTTCCTGTAGCTTCCTTACCTCAGTATGAAGTCTTCCCACTGACATCAGAGTTAAATTAACCCCTCATTGTGCTGGACCAGACAGTCATATTTATCTCCCATTGACATTCATCGTTTCTCAAAAACATACTTATAACACGTCTGCAAGTTGAATGCAGTCATTACAACTTATAGTATGTATTTTTACGTTATGTTTATTGTTGTAGAACTCAGATAACAATCTTTAAACCAAATGTAATTACAATAAAGGCCAATGTCAACTTCTTGAAAATGTGATACAATATCTATTAACTAACTAACCATCCACATCATAGTGATTGGTTCCCCATCATATGTTTAATCTATCCCTCCAACCTTCCTTAACTCATTTGTGCGTCCCTCCATATTCCCCAAGCTTCTTATCAGAATCTAAGGGTTTCTCAAACAAGGCTTAACATGCTTCACTAACTTTCCAGTCCCTGTACATAAGCACTTACGCACACCCTCAAAAACACACACACAGCCCCAGAGAGAGAGAGAGAGAGAGAGAGAAAGAGAGAGAGAGAGAGAGAGAGAGAGAGAGAGAGAGAGAGGGAGAGAGAGAGAGAGAGAGAGAGAGAGAGACTTGGGCGAACATGGATGAGAAAGACAGAGAGAGTGTGATAATAAAAAGGTAGGGAGGGGGGATGGAAAAGTACACATTTAAAGAAAAATAGAAGAGAGGAAAGATATCTTATCACCATTAAAGCTATGGGAGGTAAATGACAAACAGCAGCTACTGTACTGGTACAGTATGGCTTCGCCAGAAAACGGTAGCTACAGTAGACAACATTTTGTTGTAATGCGTTACAGGCTGTGTATGATTTGTGTAAAAAAAAGACAATGACGATTCTCTAATTTCCACAGCATATGGCGTGGGTGTCATTTAAAAACAAAATCCTTCAGATTGAGTTCCCTTCACACATCTTGACAATTTCTTTATTGTTTTCATCTGAGAGCGGTGATTGCTATGTCTTATAATTAATTCTAATAAAGCCTGAAGCATTTGTTTCCAGTCGCGCTCCATTATAATTCAGACACTCCTTTGATGTAATGAGATCAAAACAACAGTGCAGGTGGAATGCTCATAATTCACAGCAACAACAACAATGGCGACAACAACAGCAACAGTTCCCAGAGAACAATAGGGGAAAGTGTCACCTTGAGGGGTAAATGCAGTACCTATGCGAGAGCAACAGGATGTAGCAACGACAGTTTGTGCATGCGCTAGACTAAAAGTTATGGTCTGTCTGTCAGGGGTCGCTCTGACACCCTTTCTCTTTCTGCTTGTCATTTTGCCAGCTGTCGGGTTGCTTAAGCCGGTAGCAGGTGGTGTAAATATTGAGGCAGCAGTATTTGTCCAAACACCTCCTCCGTCCACCTGAGTTGGCCACCAAGAAGGTCAGAAGACCGTCGATCGTTGCTGTGGCTACGAGTGAATTCCACCTGTTCTCAACTCAACGCTTACATATCCCATCTTTGCTCCTGCAATCCTCTTTGTACTCTTGTACGTACAAATGCAACTGTTTGATGCTGTGAGCTTGTGGTCCAAATCGTATGTGGCAGAGTCTCACCTCTCTAATGGGCTGTGTAAATAATTTCAAGGTCACAGCTGAACCCACCCATACAGTAGGGTGTAGACGAAAACTGCAACCACTTTCCCAATGATGCAAGGAGCCGTCTCGTGTTAACCTCTGTGCTACAAGAGCCGGCTCTGTAGGCAGGTAATTTGCTACAGTACAGCAGGAGTGTAGCATGGCTGCCTCCCTGGCTAAAGCAGTATTTAGGTTTCAGCAGAGAAAATGCTTGGGTTATACTGTATAATGTACTGGAGGTGTATAGGCTAGTGCAAAACATCCTATAGGGAGGACTGATGCCTTTAAACAGAGTGGTTGTATAAGTTACAGTGGTGTGCGGGGCTATGATTTCATCGTATAGAGGTGATGAAATTTCATTGGCGCTCTAGCACATAATCCATTCTATCTGTGTAAGAGGTTTGCTTGCACCCTCAGGTCAGCTGCGGAGGACTTTATACTGATTCAGCCATTCCAAATCCAACAAAAACATGATTCCACAGCTTTTAGTTTTACAGACTGTTTTTACGATGGCAGAGGGAGTTGATAGGGTATCACAGTTTTATGCCTTCTCTGTGAGCCGCAGTAATGCTTTACTACACGGTGCACTAAAATCTTGTGAGAAGAAAAATCATCTGTGGTGTTTCATATTAAAGCATCGGGAGCAGAAAATTGCAGATGAGAAGCCTTGCCTAAGAAATGTGTACAGCAAGTACTGCCAGGGCAGTGGTTATTAGAGAGAAATTAATTGTATTAATTGTTTTCTGTAACCAATCGACAGGTTTACGATCTCACTCGTGGATCGAGGCAAATTAAACCATACCCGCCTTGTTTCAAGTAGCCTGAAGTAGACCTGTGATCTTGACCCACCATTCAAGACAGCATCTATTAACCTTTGAATGCCAAGTACCACTAAATCGATACACTTGTCACCCGGAACACTGAACAGAGGATATTTTCTCCAGGACCCATGAGAAAATGCTCTGTTTTACATAAATGAATTGATTGGGAAAGAAACTAGTTATAGTTTGATTGCCATAGAATAAAGTAGGCCTACTAAGTAAAGTAAAACCTATGCAGATTAGTGCATGGAAAGCCAAACCGGATTGTGTGCACAAAGAAAATAGCTAATACAGTATTTTGTTCTGTTAGTTTATCTGCATTGTCAAACATTAAAGGAATGAATAACATGGAAGATACCACTGTCATCCTGCACCTCCTGCTGTTAGCACCTCAGCATCACATAACAACAAGCCTGGAGGCTCCAACACTGCTGTGTTCTTGTTCATGTTCAAACAAGGGCAGGGGGCATGCCAGAGATTGGGCTTGTATGTTGGGCTAATGAGGACAAACCTGAAACACATCATGGTCCATATTTGAAACTGCCAACAATTGTACTTAATAAATGTTTTAACTAAATCAAAACAGCTGTTAAATATTACATCATTATTGTTATTATCATCATTATATATTGTTATTAATATAAAAAGTAAATTTTATTTACAGTACTAATCATTTTATTCCCATATACAGTATGTTATCAACAGCTTTGCAGCAAAGCATGATAACTGGCAAAATATTACATTAATGATTGTGGCCGGGCAAAGCTGGAATTGATTTTGAGTCAGATTGTGTCTACATCCCCAGTACAAATGCGATAATATCAACGAATATCTTTCTAGCAGAAGGAAGCAGAAAAACACAAAACAGCAGACACAAGTTACCATGCAGGGCAGGTTTGTCTAGTCCAGTCTCTTAACAGCATCATCACTGTTTCCTGCAGTGAACCAACGCAGAGAAGCCATGGTCTCTGTGGTTTTACACACCATGCAAGGAAGCATTGCTATCTTCAAAATATTGGATCAAAATCCATTCTCCACACAGCCTTCTCATATGCCAACACAGCAAGGACTCAAATCCAACAGGGAGAGGTGGTACAGACCGGACAGTTATGAGAGGAGGAAAGGGGAGGAGAGGAGTCGTGGCCACTTGAAATCCCATTGAGCTTAAAGATGATCCTACACAGGCTGGCTGTTCACCATGATGACAATTCACCTTGTTTATGCACACGGCCCATAGCTACCCGCTAAATAGCGGTGTGAAGGCGTAATAGATATCATCAACTGTGGATGCAATCATTTCAGGCTGATTTGCAAAGAACCAAAGTGGGATACAGTCCGATGCTAAACACTAGAGACAAATGTGTCTGACCCGAGGTAAAACACAGAAGTTGTTTACATGTGTGCGGAGAAAATATATTTCAATTTTCACCAAGGTATTTACATAAATCTGTTAGCACAAACATAACCATAGCCTTGGTACAACCCGTGCTAGCATGCTTCAATGAGCCACAAAACAGTCTCTAAATAAACTAAAACTCTCCTGGCAAGTCAGACAGTCAATAGCAGAGTAATTGTTTTTGGAATTCTAAGCACTCCAGACATAATTCACAAATATATTACTTCTGCATGGTGGAGAAAAACAACAGCAATTTAAAGGCTGTTTGCCGTTATTGGTTGATTACACTACAGTTTTCCAATCTTAGCATTACAAGCCTTTGGTGATAAAGTCAACTGGCACAGCTTGTCAAGGCTATTAGGATTCCATTGTTGGTCTGTTGGCTTCAACGCATTCAACAAATACACCAATAGCCTGTGTGAAGCTCAGATGCACACACTATTACAATATATTAGACATCTATACTACTCTTTTAGCATGTCATAGCCTGGCAGGTTGCCCATATTTAATCTGACAGATTTATAATATACTGTACAGTATACTATGGACAAATACACTGCATGTTCTAATATAATCCATTTGAAAATGCCAGGCTGTGGATCATAACATTTTTTCATTAGACCAGGCTGACAGCTAACATGTTGTCTCCCACAAACTGTGCAGCTTTCAGACTAGTCAGAAACAGCAGCATATGCCCACCGCCAGGTTTTCTATTAACCACTACAAGTGTCATCATAAAACTGTGCCTTTTTTCTTCTTCTTCTTTTTTGTAACACATCTCAGTTCAACTGGAAAAACTGTCAAAGACAAACTAATGGGAATATATCAGCAGTGACTTCAACAACATTGCAAGACAAATACCAGCTTGTGCATTTCACACCATCCTAGAACAATCAAAATCGAATGCAGTGAACAGAAAGGTTCCAAATCTAATCTGGAATTGATTTGGCACCCTGAAGCCGGTTCAACAGGATCAGCAGGTGAAAGCTTGCGTCAAGCTAGTATTGTAAACAGACTCTATTGAACACATTTAAATTAATTGCCAGTGAAATCAATGGCCGAGATGTGCTCATTCCTCCAAGCAGTAACGGAAGGAAGAATGTGCATGTGTGTGTGTTCAATGTGCACGCATGTGTTTAGGTGTGCATGCATGCATGTGTTTGTGTGTGATGTAGTTGATGGATAAAAAGAGAGAAATAGAGAAAGGCACAATAGAAGCCAAACAGGTTTATGAAAGTAATGACAAACTAGAAACAAGACACACGGAGAGGTAGATGGGAGAAATAGACAGTACAATATATTCAAATGTACTGTGTCAAACTCTTATGGAAAGCTGTATCAAAATCCTTCTCATCCCAGAGATGTACAGTATCTGTGGTCAAAGTTGTTTGACCATTTATATCCACATACACAAATGAGTGAAAAATGACTGGTTTTTATCCACAATGCTTGATTCTGAGAAACCTTTGACACAAGAACATTATGCATTTAACTTAAAAATAAATGATCCAAAATTAGGCTATATAGCACAACAAAAAATGAACTGCATATTTAACTGAATCCCATTTGAATGTGTGGGTGTAAAATTGGACACGCTTCTTTTTAAAATCTACAGGGTATGAGGTTAAATGGACCATTTATTCCTATAATTACAGTCTACGGTAATTTCTCAATGTTATAATCACCTGAAAACATGACTTACCTTTGTATTTTGTTGCTGTACTCTACTGTCACAATCCCTTTGCAAACTTTACACTAAATTCAAGAGAAAGTGCATGCACACCTTCTTTCTTTGTTTTTTGAAAATCACAATAGCTGTAACTTTTAAGCCATGTTCAATGCACACACACGGCCTACTCTGCTGTACACAGTATGTGCTCACTGACACACACACACACACACACACACACACACACACACACACACACACACGCACACACACACACAGGGACATTATAGGGACTGGAATTAAGAGGCCACATATGCATTTCAAGTATTGTGATTCGATCTTGCAATACATTAAAGACCCACTTGAGAATACGCATACTAAAAAGAGACAGAGATGAGCTTTATAGACAAGACATATTTGGCTTTTGGACTAACTTAGACTAGCCAACTCATTACTAGTATTTTTAACAAGATAGGCCTACTGTGTAATCTTACAACTAATATGGTGTGCAATGCTGTTATGTAAATATAATGTAATAGAAAAATAAAATATTGTTAATAGAGTATTTTTACTCTGGAATTGTCCATTATCACCCAGACAGCCATTGCAAATGTACTATGCTCTATTTAGAGAAAAACCCACAACATAATTAACTGTTCACCAACAACATAGCGCCCACCACCATTATTGGCATCTGCTGCAATGGACAAGCTAATGGAGAAGGGCTATTGGCTGCCCTGCTGTGACATATTACGCCATTGGCTGATTAGTCATCATCACAGTGACAGCAGCTTGTGGGTGCATGTATTGATATGGCAACAAGAACCACAATTGTGACCACAGAAAGCTTGATTCACTAATGGTGTGTCCATATGTTCTGCTGTGTTCTGTTCTACCAGAGCTCTGTGACGAGCTGTTGAGTAAACAGTGTGCAGTAAGTACAGCATAAGTTGGGCTAAGTAATGAAGTCCTACTTGTCTCAAAGTTTGTTGGACCATTTCCTTGATGACTTGTGCATCATGTGCTTTGATTGCTTGGTGATGGTGATTCTATCTCTAGAGGGTGTGAATAGAAGGTCACTGATGAAAAGCTACCGGTTTCATTGCGGAGTTAAAAAGTGATTGCTTCAAAGTGCAGTCATTTCATAGTCACTTCATGTCTAATGGTACCTATTACTTCTCAAGCTGTTTGCCAATGCAGGCCAAGGAAATCTTTCAAATAAATGGATGCTTTGTTACAACAGTGCATAATTTTCTTTTTTAGCTCATTGTGAAAATAACACTTTTTTATTTAGCTAAACATTGGACATAAATGTCTGTGATTGGACCAGTTATATACTGTAACAAACAACAATCTCACACTGTTTTAATTTGTATATATGTTAAGCATTACCCTCATTATTTCAAGTTTGATGAAGGGTTTAAGTGAACTAGAGAGGATTTGGTTATAAACATTGTACAGTACTGTAGTGTTTTTTAGGCTAAACGTGTCTTCTCTCAAATCATTTGAGATGATAACTGCGCAATGCTGAGCATTGGCAGAATCCATTTTATGTGCTTCAATTTCATGAGTTCCAGAGTTTCCCTGAGTGTTAGGCCTAGGTTATTGTCAATTGAGGCTCAGCATCTCTGCTTGTAAATCTCTCCTTTCTTGAGCATTAACTACAGGTATAAAAAGCATCCCTTAGTATTTGATTGTAAGAGGCTTTTTTGGGAACATTTCCTGATAGCTGGCTTACAGTACCCCTCTTCCATCCCACATCAAATCCTATTGTGGCTACATTAGGATTATTTGCAATGAAATTATTTTGCTATGCCGCTAGTGTGCACACACAAGAAAGAAATTTAATACAATCACAACACAATAATTTGGGCACATTATTCACATTCTTGTGAGAGCATGGGCATTTGGCTGTAGAAGCAGGAGACCTTTTCTTAAATGGCCTCGACGCTAGCAAAGCTAATTGTGCATAGCCTAACAACACCTTACATACACAGAGCGGCATTGATTTTTCAGCTCTGCTAGTGGTGGTGTTAGCTGACCTACAGTTGCTATTACAGCAGTTACCGTGCATGGCATGCTGTTGACTATGGCATGGCATTAGTTCCACTGCATTAGACACAATGAGTGTCACTGTGACAGCATCTCAGTCAAAGGCATGCTCACACAAACCCCATCGCTCTTGCTTTGTCTCGCTTACACTCACACACATGCATGCGCACAAACACTCACGCACATGCATGCGCACAAACACTCACGCACACCCACAAACACATGGCTTACCCTATCAAGGCACAAATGACTGTTAATGTAGATGCATACAACTCCAAATTCAAGTGTTAAACTCATTAGCATTCTATTGTACGCACACGATTTCTAGCTATCAGTCTTCTTTTGAATGATCACAATAGCTTTCAAATACACAGTGTGCAGCACTACTAAAGATGTATGTGATGTACTGTAACAATGTCACTTACTATACATCACAATAGGAAAACATCTCAATAGGCTGAGACTTGTCTTAAACTCAAGTGTGTGCCTGCATTGCACACACACACACACACACACACACACACAAAGTAGACCTGATGTAATAAGTTATTCTTTATCACAATGGGTCTAGTTTACACACACACACACACACACACACACACACACACACACATACACACACATACACACACATACACACACACACACACACACACACTTTATGTAAATTACTCTAGTCTTAGACTGGAAAACCCATTTGTCTTCATACACAAGAAGCACATGCCTCGTTCTCTTGGCAAACACCAATGGGTTGCACTACAAGAGAGCGAGAATTTTGATGTTTCCATGAAAGACAGCATCAATCTCGTTCCCTCTCCATTTATCCTCCATCATATATTTATTCATCATCATCACTATTAAATATCAAGTACTCTGTTAAATCAATGCATTCATTTTCCATCCACTGATTCATGCCCTCGTTATTGCGACCAGTATATCCGCACTTTCCTCCCATTATACTGCCACCCTTCCCTTCCAAATTGGAACTTCACCAGCATCCATTTATCACAATTAAGTTGCTTTATCAAGCCAGCATTTCAAGAGTTTTACAACAGCAATGTTCTACATATTAACTTGTGGTAGGACAGGAAGACGTGTCTTTCAGTTAGTTGCTAGGCACAGCCAATCATATCTCCATCCACCCATGACGATCCTTTCATTATAGCCATTCTTACCAGCTGCATGCCACAGACGAAGGCCAGAGTACACCTGCCACTACAACACCCCATGTTCTCCTCTTCTCCGGTAGTCCAGGCGGCGACTCTCGGTAACTCCCAAATCTCCACCAGAATGTCCAAAGGCAAATCCCGCGAGGGCTGGCTGGCTGGCCGGCAGCACGGCGACAGGTGCTCACAGCCCGGCCTTTGAAAGAAAAGCGCACGGCACCTCCTCTTGGGAGTAAAGATGTTGTAGTACTGCCAATGTATAGGCTATACCAACACTAGTTCGTTCAAAATGAAAGGATTCTGAAAGATTAACACTGACCAAGGCCCCTTCTTGTCGCCTAGAAACTGGACCCACGTTAAAAAAAGAAAAGAAAAGAAAAATAAATAATATAATAAACAATAATAATTAGGTCACAGGTCTTTCTTATTGTAATCGGTATCCAAAGAGAGTAGCTACAAAACGCCTTCCCTAGTCCTTGCAATTGAAAGGTATAATAAACACCGAAGCAGAGGCGTTTAACGGTGAGATCAAATTAGACTACTGGGCATTTTGCTTGATTCGTCTCTAGAGAAAAAGTTTGAAAACAGCCGTCTGCTTGCCCGGGCTAATTAATGCGGGATTTAAAACCGAAATAAGTCTATGATACATCATAAACTGTTCAACAGTGAATATTACGTTACAGCCAGTTGGGATAAAGCAGTTTTATGTAGTGCGTCCAGCTGTCAGATTGGACACAAAGTCCTGAGGACCATCGCCCTGATTGGCCACATTATCACCCACAATATGTAAATTAAGGCCTATCGCCAATAACAGAAACACAGAGAAGGCTTCAAAAGAGGAAGAAGAGATATTTCAGATTAGCCTATTGGATCCTATTCCCAGATTGTGGGATTTTCTAGGATACGACAAAGCAATGAAACGTGGTGAAAGTAGTGTCTTTTGGATAGGGATGGTCGGGACTCCTCGATCAGATCGCCTCCTTATAGGCTAACGAGTTCCTCTCGTTTTTATTTTCTTAGAATAAGTAACGAATGTGTAACTGAGCCCCTCTGGCTTTGTTAAAATCAAAAAACGCGGTCCATCATCCGAGACGTCTTGGACTGGGTTCTCCACTTTTCCCCTTTAGAAAAGGGCGAGTCTGAACGACGTTTCCCTTGATGTTGTCAATCGATTTCGGTCCTTTGAGCTACAAGGTAGACCTTCCTCCAGTCGTGTGTCCTCTCGTTACAGTCCCGCTTTCGTAACACAGGCGTCTTTTGTCTGCCCGGTTGCCCGCCAGTTAAAGGCTGTTTAATTCACCGCCTCTTGTTGAAATCGATGTCTCCAGCTGGTAGGAAGCCAGATCGTGCCCTCTCACGGCTGTGTTGACACATCCGCGATTGCCTTGAATAACCGGAGGCAAAGAGTCGGTTAAAAAATCCCTAATAGGTTCCGTGTAGGCTAACCTACTAACGTCAGTCGGAGCCTATCGCCTCGGTTTGCGTGTGAGAAACGTGGTAAAAAGTGGACAATAGCACCGGGATGAGTCGTCGGACCGAGTGACAACGAGGTGCATCTCTCGTGCTGCCATCTGACGCGCCAGATTGAACCGGGGGCGCGCGCACTGTTCCGCTCAGCAGGGGAGAGGCAAGCTTCTTTTCACGTGCAGTGGAGAGAGAGCGAGAGAAAATAAAGAGAAGAGAGAGTCGGTGTGCAGCTGCTCCGCTCCGGACCGTGGCCTTCATCGATTATCATAAACCACATTATGCGCTCTCTCTCTCTCTCTCTCTCTCTCTCTCTCTCTCTCTCTCTCTCTCTCTCTCTCTCTCTCTCTCTCTCTC
>JAODUG010066876.1:0-13877 GCA_027564795.1 Aphredoderus sayanus
ACAAAAAGTAAATTATTCATAAACTCTCATTCAACAAAGAGGAATAATACAGATTAATCAACATATTCGTTCAGAAGGATAGGCGAATGATTTTCGTCTTCAAAATTAGATTTACAGATCTTTATTTTACTATGTTGTGGTAGGCTCTGCTCAATGTTTTGAAAAGTGCTGTACACATACAGTTTAGTATTTTCTGCTAAAGTCATAGCCTTCCTATTTACTGGGGTGCAGAGTAGACACCAGGATTATTTATATCCATTACAGTCTCGCTCACTCTCAGTACAGTAGTAGAGACTAGCCTACTGTTGTTTTCCTGTTATGCCTGTACTAACTTGAGTGTCTCAGACTGTGTTGAAGTTAAACATTTTTAACATCAACGTAGACCTCACCACACGTCACTGGTTTCTGCAGTTCTGACTGTTGTCGGAAGCTCGTTCTACCACTGTGGCACCAGGACGGAGAATAGGCCAGACTTTGATAAGCAAGTCTTGTGGCCTCGTAGCGACGGCAGTGCCAGCTGAGGTAGAACAAAAAGCTCTTGATGGGGCCTGGAACCGGATATGTTGTTATATTATAACACCCACTTAATTTTACAATAACATTAAGCCATTTCACTGTACATTTTATTACAATAGGACAGGATAGGATATTCTTAGAGAGTGCGGAGTCTGCTAGTTTAGAGAATAGGGGGCAAGCAGTGTGTGTCCTTGTCATGCCAATGTCCAGTGGAGGGGCAGTGTTCGCTGAATGGGCGCGCTCTCGCTGAACGGGCGTGCTCTCGCTGAACGGGCGTGCTCTCGCTGAACGGGCGCGCTCTCATACTGATAGCCGGTCTGTGCCAGGTGGCAATCAGGGACTCCCTCACCTGTGTTTCCTTTATAGTCTGTTGTCATGTAATACCCCGTTGCGGGTTATTTTGTTTTGAACCTTGTTGTATTGTGCTTGTTGTCGCTAGTGTTCTAGTGTTTGCTGACTCCTTGTTACAGTCCTGGTCTCCAAACCCAGTCAACATCTGAGAACCTAAACAAAGTTCCAGACTCTGACTGCTCATACTTGAGACCAAGGTTCAGTGTACTGTTGTATCTTAGAATACTCTTCTTTGACACAACACACTGCTTGTGCTACAGGTATGTCTGGTCATGTGGCCAGGATTTACATTAGCATCAGCTGGGGATGCAACAGGATTGTCATCATGCATGTCAAACTTTCAAAGAATTCCAGGAGGGTTAAGTGCTTTAGAAGTGATTTGTGTACACGTCATATGTTCTGTTGTGAATAATATTTTTGTGTTGTTATTATGTAGTGTTATTATTTTCCAGTGCTCTTTTTTTCTTTATTTAGAATATAAAAGACATAAGAATGATGTATCGTGGCGATCATCTCAACAACAACCAAATCTAAATGAAGATTCTTTCGTCGGTGTTGGAATGAGCTATTATTATCTAGGTAATTATATTATTGTGGAACCATAGCAGCCCCGTAGTCGCCACCTAAAGAGAACCACCGCCCATCCAACAAGTATGGTGTGTTCTTTTTTAATGTAAAAATAAAAGAATAAAAACTTTATTAGTATTAACGAGCTGCCAAATATACAGTATAGGCTATTTTTATAAATGTATCAATAGTTATTTAATAATAAATATAAATTATCCCTCCTGTTGTCCTTAATAATACTGTATGGGCCATCATCTATTGTATGTTATAGAAATACACCCCTTGTGACATGCCTGACATGATTAAGAGCAAACATTATATTAATATAATTAACAAGTTGTTTAATAACAATAAAAACAGTTACTGTTACAAAAAAAAAGGGAAAAAAAAGAAAAGAAAAAGTTATTCAAGGAAAGGGTACTCAAAAAGAGTAAGGTACCACATCTAATAAAGTTTGGATGTAGGAGTAAAAAAAAGTGTCACCATTAAATGTAGAAGAAAAAATAATAATAATAATAATATTGTATTGGGCCACCAGGCGGCACCATCTGATTGTGTGGTTCTCTTTGTCACTGGTGTGTGTATTTATTTATTTATGTATATGTTTTCTTGTGCCTTTTAACCCTTTTGTCCTCAGGTTTCAAATTCACACCTTGTTGTGCCAGCAGTGCACATCATATATCTGTGTAAGCTGTAGAATTAGGTTTAGTGCCTTCTATCTGCCACAAAGAGCTAGTGATTTAGGTCATTTTGACCTGGAGGACAACAGGAGGGTTAAGAATGTTATGCCCACACCCAATTAGCCACAATATTCACTGTCGCCCACATAAATGGACAGGATCCTGAGCGGATGACCTAAACGAGCGAGATAGTATGGCGGATGTGTCGACTTGAGGGCAGACCAGAGCGGATTGTTAACCACAGGAAGTAACGTTACTCTTTTAGTCACAGTTTTTTTTTCTCTGGCCCCGAAATGTTTCTGTGTATAAAAAAAATGTGATGAACCACTTTTGGGTTAAAATGCATTGTAACTGAGATTGTAAGGTATAAATTAACAAAATGTATTAGTAATGCATTGTTACTGCGTTACAGCAAAAATAAATATATTACTGTAATTGCATTAATTGCGTTTTGTAACTCTTGTAATGAGTGCCAATTAAACAGTATAATGGTAAAATCATTTCATGATCTTAAACCCATGTGTGTGTGAGTGTCCTTTTAAAGCCATTTAAAGGAAAACATTTTAACAATAAATACGATATAAACCTGTTAAACCAATAACATTAAGTAATGTATTCAGATGTATTTATTTATTTAACTTAAACAAAGAAGTGATCACATTTAAGAAACTATTATTGCTCCAATAGTACCAAGTGAAAAGTACAGTTTACCTATTTAAACTGAAAACATAATGATTAAAGTAATTTAAAAGTGACTATTCAGTTCAGAATGACAGCACACTAAATGATCTTACAAGATTTGTAGGCTTACAATTTGACTGAAAAACATTTCTTTCTCATAATAAACTATCTTCTGTGTAATTATCTCAGTAGTTGGGATCCAGCACCCGGTCAATTGTAGTGGATTGAAGCTTCAGCTGACCGTGACTCTGTAATTACATGACGTGTAGTTCTGGTGGTCTTGGTCACTATGGTGTGAGTATCTTCTTGTGCAAAGGAGACATGGTGCTCTTCCTCTTTGGTGAAGTCCATCCCCGAGGAGTGGAGATTGACTATTTCCAAAACATCACCGTCACCTCCAACCTCCCCCCTCTGCCGGGCATAGGAAGGACCCTCTGGAGTTATCTGGAGGAAGCCTGAGAGTTGATAGGAAAACATTTTTAAAGCAAGAAAGGAAAGTTATTGTAGCAGAGACAGGAGTAATGCTGTATACTAATTACTGGTAGGTTCAAATAGGTGTGACACCTATAAAAAATATCGTCACATTTATAGTTGGTTCATAACATATGGAGAGATGTCATATTTGTTTTATTCTGTTGCAATTCTGCTGTAATTATAATTGTAAGTTAATCCACTAGAGGGCACTGTGGTTGAGCAGGAGCATAATTCTTCAAGTGTAGTAGAGTGTGGGAGGCTTCCTGTTTCTTCAGA
This sequence comes from Aphredoderus sayanus, assembly GCA_027564795.1. Lineage (NCBI taxonomy): Eukaryota > Metazoa > Chordata > Actinopteri > Percopsiformes > Aphredoderidae > Aphredoderus > Aphredoderus sayanus. The sequence goes on from JAODUG010066876.1 coordinate 3,546, forward strand.
CAGAACCAGCCTGCTTGTGAAAACACTAACATTTATGGCAAGCCGTTTTAACATTTAATTGTTTTTCTTGATATCAAGATTCGATTAAATTTGATGTCAACTGTGTGTTATGTATGTTATTATATGAATAATTACTGTTTATTCCCGTGAGTAATCTTTGTTATTAGCTAAACAATACACCAATAAAAATCGATCCTAGCCTACAGGCTGTAGACTAAAATCCCAAAACATTTTTGCTGGGTCTCAGAAAGCTTGTCTAGCATTTAGATGACAAATATAATACACGCTAATATAGTCCGATATGCTATTAATCGCATACACTTGAAACAGCCAGAATACTGCGCATACTGTAAGTGCCTCCCACACTAAATGATATAGGCTAGTAGGTGTTAGCATGCCACTTATGTTCAAATGAACATTTAATTGCCTATTTTCATCCTTGTAGAAGCTATAGTTTAGCATCCTACTTCTGTGAACCATCAAAATAGTCTTGACACCTCACTAGTGTTGCAAGTGCATTTATGCAGGCTAATAGCAGAGGCTTATAGCTAATCATGTGTTATTTGTTATAAGCTAAGACATTTTGATATCAAGATTCGTGAAATTTGATATCAAGTTTGAGAAATCTAATATCAAGTATTTGAAATTTGTTTAGTGAAATTTGATTTGTTTACCAAATTGGTATCAACTTTCATAAAAGACAAATCTGATATAAATTTTCAAAAGTTGGTTGTAAACATATTTAGATTCGTTTTTCTGGTGTTTTGCACCATCATGGCCTCTTTGTATTACTGTGCTGGTACCCACTTGTGTTAAGGTGCTCTATCTCTTCTATGCCATGTCTCAATTCACGTACTTCTTTAAGTGCACTTCAATTAAGTGCACTGTGTGCACTATGTACTCACTTGCGTAGTGCGTTCATTTTGAGAGGGTAGTATCGTCAAATTTAATCCGGAAAATTAAAACACTTTGTATGTATAACTGCCGAAAAGCTAGCTACTAGGGCCACATTTTAATTAATAATTTTTTTTAAATCGTTCCACTCAACTTTTGACAGTTTTGAGTATTCCAGCGGGTACTTTGAGTGCACTGCATTTTGCCATATACTGGACATGTCAGTTTACGCACACTATGCACTAAAAATATTCAGTGAAAGTACACAAGTGCACTATTTGGGACACAGCTCGTGCTGCTGAGCACATTCCTGTATAGTGATGGAATTTCTCCAGAATTAGCATTGATTGTCCATTCACCTATTTAAGACATTGAAGACAATTACATCAACTGAAAAAATATAAGTAAAACCTTACCTGTAGAGTGTGGCTTTAGAGTAAACTTGGGTTCCTTGAACCATGGAGAAGATTCTCTTTCGTTGGCCTGCATTTCTTTGAGTTCCTTCTCCGCCATACCCCAAGACTGGGCGTCTACTGAGCTCAAATCCTTTGAAAAGCTAGGAAACAGTGTGTCTGAAGAACTGTCCCTGCCAAGCATTTCTGTTCTGGCCTGAGAGGACACTACCTCCCCCCTTACAAACATCTCCACATCTTTTCTAGTCATTTGTTTATTGCTAATACCAGCAAAGGACATCTTGCCTGATTTGACTTTCAACCCTTTGCAGTCTTCATCTCCACCTTCAGGTGATGATTCGTCTTTGTCATTCAGAGAGCCAGATTTATAAGGAGAAATTAAAATGTTTGGTATTTTAATCCTCCCATCCTTTGATTTATCTTCTCCACCAATTTCCGCGCTCGCAGCAACTGCTATATCCATGGAGCTCGATATGTCTCCTGTTTCAATGTCTGCTGTTGCCTCCCCTTTTGAGACACTAGTTATTGCAACCATATTATTTGTTTCAGAAGGATCTACCAGAACAAACACAGCTTTCTTTACTTTGGGCTTCTTAGGGCATCCATATTGAATCTTTGGACCATAGAAATTGTTTTCCTCAGGTGACGAGATAGTGGCTGCTTGATTAAGCTCTGACCCTTCATTGTTCTTCAGACTAACAGTTGGTACTGTAAGATTTGGTAATTTATGGTGGCCTGAGATTGATGGACCTGAGATTTCAACATCAGGAAGAAAGATAGTTGTAAATGGTTGACTACTAACTTCTGTTTCTGGCAGCTCAAATTTTCCTTCGCAAAATGTGCTTTTTTGCCTTTTTTCTGTCCCAGGTTCTTTCATTTCTGCATTTGCCTTTCTACTGTTTTTCATTTTTGGCATTCCTTTACCTTTAGGGCCTTTGACTTTGCTTTTAGTTACTGATGTGTTGAGATCCAAGTCAGGTAGTTCAATGTTTTTCTTTTCCTTTTTGCCCTTGCCTCTGTGAAGACCAAAATGTAGCTCCACGTCACCTTTAGGTCCGTCAATGTTTATTGTTGGCATCTTGAGTTTCAAAACATTATGGTGTCCCTCAACATTTAGGCTAGTTTTCCCATGAGTCACATCAAAATTCAGATCAGATGATATGACTTCTGGCTTTGACTCAATAGGTAAGCAGGATTTTACATCTCTGGGTTTTCCCTTTGACAGTGACATATCTACTTTTGGAGCTTGTACATTTAACTTTCCTCCCTTGACATTCATATCCACATTACCTGCTTCAGATTTACCATGAGGAAGTGAAATGTCTTTCTTTGGCATCTTGATTTGTGGCGTTTTAATTTTTCCTCCACCTTCTCTTATGTCAAATACAGGGTCTTCAATTGTCACTGTGGGGAATGAAAAGTCAACATGAGCCATCTCTAAATGTGGCATCTTGATCTTGGCATCTTTCTCTGTCACTATTTGCATCTCTCGTGTGTCTAAATCTACGTCACCTTTAAATAGATATATATCTAAATTTGCCTTTTGTACACACTTACCCCCATCAATATTAACGGCAGATTTTCCTTCAGGCAGTGAAATATCCACTTGTTGGAGACCAATGTCTGGTGCCTCAATCTTTTCTGGTTTTCCTATAGGGAAGGATATGCCAACACTATGTATTTTTATGTCAGGAATTTTTAATTCACTTCCTGCCCCTTTTACATCTATATCAACATCTGGGGCATCAAAAGCTGCATATTTACCCGCAGGGAGTGAAATTTCCACATTTGACATTTTTAATTGTTCTCCCTCAATGCCCACTTCAGTTGAACCGATATTGCTAACACTTGCTTTTGGCAAATATATTTCCAGTTTTGACTTTGGAATTTCTGGTGCATTGGATTTTCTTCCTTTCATATCCATTTCTGGTCCTTTCAGCTTTTCTTTGGGCAGAGATATGTTCACATCTGGCACTTTCATGCCTCTTTCCACTCCTTCAGTTTCTGGTGGCACTTTGTCTTTCCCAGTCTTCCCTTTAGGCTGGGATATATCTATTGATGGAAATGTAAGGTGTGGTAATATAAATGTACTACCTTCAACCTTGGAGTCCTTATCTGGCCCTCCAAACCTCTCTTTGGGGAATGAAATATAAACATTTGGCATTTCTATTTTTCCTCTCCCAGCTTCCTCTTCTCCAATTTCTGGACCTGTAATCTTTCCTTCAGCCAGTGAAATATCTACTGATGTTATTGTATTCTTGAATTTTCCACCTTTCCTTTTGATTTCCAGTTCTTGCTTGTGAATCTTTCCCATCTCTCGGTTTGAAATTGATTTTTCAACATCTGGCGTCTGTATTTCAGATGAGTTAATGCCTTTAGTTTCTACTTTTGGAAGAGAGATGTCAATTAGAGGCGTCTTACACTTCTCTCTCTCTCCTCCAATGTTAACTTCAGGACAATCTATCATTCCTTTTAGCTGTGAATTTTCAACATTATGCATTTTTAATTTGCCATCTTCTGTGCCCTCTTCTTTAACTTCTGATTCTTCACATTTTCCATGTATAACCTTAGGCAGATATACATCTAAATCATTTTTAGGATCAGGATTTTCTTTATAGCTTCTCATATCTGCATTTGATATATCCATTTCCGCTTTTGGAAGAATAACTTTTGTTTCTGATGTCATAGGTGAGGGTAGTGACAGCCCAAGAGAAGGCACCTTGACATTGGCATCAAGGTCACCACTTGGCCTGCTTATGTTCCCCTCATTAGATCTAAACTTTGGCTTTGAAAACCTAGGCAATTTAATAGTTACATCAGGGACATGAAAGCCAGCTTTACCTTTAATTTCTCTTTCCAATGTAGCATCAACTTCTCTCTCTTGCATTTGACCCTCTGGTTGTGATATGTTGAATTTATGAAACTTTAAATTAGATTTAATTTGATCATGATGGCCTTCAACACTGATTTCTGAGGAGGGAATGTCAACTTTACCCTTCTTGAATTTAACATCCACCTCAGGACAATTCGTGGACATAGCAGTATCAGTATCTTTATTCGAAATTCCAAATAAGGCCATCTTAATTTCGGTCTTTTGCATTTTAACATCATCAAACTCGACTGATGGTGCTCTGATCTCTCCCTCCGCATTTAGTGGGATTTGTCCCTCTAACTCTAAATCGCTTGTCTTTAATTTCCCACCAAAATTGGGCAGAGAGAATCTGGGCATTTTGAGGGATACATCAGGCATTTCAAAGGTGCCTCCAGAGGAAGGCCTTCCTCCCTCTGCTTTTAGAAGCTTCACCTCCACATCATCCCCTTTAGGCTTGCTGAGGCCAAAGTCTAGATCAGCCTTGGGGACCTGCACATCAACTATTGGTAGTTTAACTGTGGGAGGTGGTTCCCCTTCAACAGTTTTCACCTTAACATCAATACCCCTCACATTGACTTTGGGTTGTTTTATATTATCTGCATTGAGACTTAATTTGGAATCTATATCAATTTTGCCTTTTGTACCAATATTTGGTACGGAGGACATTTTAATATGACCACCAGACATCTCTAAACTTTTGGATACATTAGAACCACTGGTTTCCAGTTTAAAACCTTGGTTTGTGTCACCAGAAGGGAGGCTAAAGTCAAATTTGGGTAAACTGATATCAAGTGCTGGCATATGAAGCCCACCTCCATTTTTACCAGTTTTGATGAAATCCACTTCACCTTCATCAGGTTTAGGAATTTTAAATGTTCCTCCTTTCCCTTCAGGTCCCTCAACCTTTTTGCTTCCTTTAAGAAATGAAATATCAAAGGTTGGTGTCTTATTTATTCCCCTTTTGATTGTAGGTCCATCAATATCAACATCAACTCCCTTAACTTTACTTTTAGGAAGAGAGATATCTAGCAAAGGCATATGGAACTTTTCTCCTTTACCTATAATGCCTTCAGCCTCAAGTCCTCCCCCTGTATTTCCTTTTGGTAGGGAACTATCAGTTGTTATTTCAATATTTCCTTTCATTTGTGGTAATTCAATTTTTACACCACGCTCTGGAAGATTCAATATTGGTTGTGAAATGTCAAGCTTTCCTACTTTATGTCCAGGGACTTCAGTGTTTATGTCCACTTCCCCTTCAACATTTCCTTTTGACGTATCAATAGTGGACATCTCAATCTTTCCACCTTTAATCTCAGCGCCTTCACATTCACTTCTCCTATTATATATTTTTGGGAGAGTGATGTAAATTGAAGGCATATTCAATTTGCCCCCTTTTCTACCTTCATGCTTTACTTTTGGAAGTGAAATGTCACAATCTAACAATTCAAAATGTCCTTTCTTGTCTGACCCCTCCATTTTTTCATTACCTTCAGGAAGATTTAATTTTGGTAGGGAATCATACAACTTTTTAAATGTACCCTCTTTCTCATCAGGACCCTGAATGCAGACATCATCCTCTGGAATTTTCACTTTAGGCAGTGAAATGTCAAGTGAAAGAATATTGAGAATTCCTCCCTGGACTTCAGTTCCTTCAACATCAAAATCACTTCTTTTAGTTTTAAGTTTGGGAAGAGTTATATCCATTGAAGGAATTTGGAAGCTGCCTCTTTTTATTCCATGTGCTTTCATGTCAAAGTCTTCGATATTTATGTCCCCTACAATATTTACTTTTGGAACTGGGATATCAATATTAGGCATCATGTGAACTCCTTTCATATCATGGCTCTGTTTGTTAACATCTCCCTCTATTTGTCTATTTCCTTTTAGGTCTGTACTCCCCATTGTGACATTACATCCTGGCAGATTCAGGTTTGGTAAAGAAACATAAACTTTTGGCAGGTGGAATGTACCCCTCTCTCCATGATCATCAAGGCTGACATCTCCCTCAATTTTTTGTTTGGGAAGGGAGATATTGAGTGATGGCATATGGAACTTGCCACCTTTGCCTCCTTCAAATCCAAATTCCCCCTCTGTCTTTCCTTTGGGTAGACAAATATCATTGGTTGGCATCTCAGGCTTTCCTTCTTCTGTTGATTCTATTTTGACACCGCCCTCTGGAAATTTCAATTTTGATAGTGAAACATCACATTTTGGAATTTTCTGTTTTTCTTCTTTGCCTTCAGTGTTAACCTTGACTTTTACTGGCATCTCAAATGTACCATCTTTTCCAGAGTGCACTTCAATAACAATGTCTCCCACTGGTTTTTCTTTAGGGAGAGAGAGATCAATTTTTGTACTTTCAAACTTGACACCTTTAACCACAGGACCCTGAATTTTCATCTCCCGCTCTGGGAACTTTATTTTATGAGTAAATATGTCTACAGTAGGCATGCTGAACTTGCCTTTCTTTCCCTCATCTTCAAAACTGACTTTACCTTTTAACTTTGTTTGAGTATGTGAAATTTCAGTTAGAGGCATTTTTCCCCCATTAACTTCAGGTACACAAATATTGATATTACCTTCTTTTGATTTAATTTTAGGTATTGAGATACCAATCAAGGGTATATGAAATTCCCTCTCTAATTTTGCCCCTCCCTCAACATTTCCTTGTTGAGTGGAGACATTAAGTGGTGGCACTTCAAGGCTAATATCACCCTCAGGGACTTTCATCTTTGCATTAAATAATGGTATTTTTAACTTTTCTGTTTTCATTTTATCCCCCAGTTTTCCTTTGGGCAGAAAATCAACTGAAGGCATGCTTAGATCTACTTGAGGTAACCTGAATTTAGGAGGGAAGACACCCACTGAGGGCACGACAACTTTCCCTTCTCCAGTATTAATATCTCTCTGTACTTTTCCTTCAAAGACTGAATGGTCCATCAAATGTATTTCTTGCTTTCCTTCTTTCATCACAGGATCTTCAATATCTCCATCTGTTGTTGCCATTGCAGGAAGAGATGTTTCAAGTGATGGTATGTTAAACTTTGCACTGCCTTCAACCTCTGGACCCTGAAAATTAACTTCCCAATCCTTTGATTTCATCTTTGGTAGAGAGATGTCAAAACTAGGCTTCATGGTCTTGTCTCCATTATTCCCATTGCCATCAAGGTTTATGTCCCCTTCTACCTTTGCTTTGAGAAGTGAAATGGTTGGCAGTTCAATTGTCACATCTTTGACTTCAGGTCCTTCAATATCAATTTCCTTAGTTTTCATTTTTGGAAGAAAGGTGTCAATTGAAGGCAATTGGAACATACTTCCTTTACTTTCATGCCGTTGAATATCAATATCTTTCTCAGTGTATTCTTTTGAAATTGAAATATCAGTTGTTGGCAAATCAAACTTTGCCTCTGTTCCCTTGACATTCACTTCTTCTCGTAGCTTCATTTTAGGAACAGATACATCTAGAGAAGGCACTTCAAACTTCCAGCTTTTAATGTCAGGGCCCACAGTGTAAACCCCACCACCAGATGCTATCTTAGGAAGTGAGATATTAAGTGAGGGCATTTTTATATTGCAACCTTTAGCAGATGGTCTATCTATTTGAACATCATCTTTTGTCTTTACTTTTGGTAGTGACACATCAATAGATGGCATCTGTATTTCACCACTGATGTCAATGTCTTGCTCTTCTATCTCAAGCTGACATCCTGGACGATCTCCCTCAAGTTTGGCTTTTGGCAGTAAAATGTCGACTTTGGATGTTTCACAGGTACATCCTGCTTTCTCTTCTGGGAGAGTAAGGTCGGCTTTGGACAACTTCAATCCCCCTTTGACCTCAACTTCATCAGAAATGTCAATGTTGGGCATTTTGATTTCTGTATTCAAGTCTGATCTACATGCACTTTTTATCTCTGCTTTAGGTGCCTTGTTATCTCCCTCCACGGCCCTTTTTAAAGTGGTCAGAGAAAAATCTACATCTTCTGTTGGGGCTGTTATGTCAGTCTGGGGCGATTTCATACCTGGTTTCTCAGGACCTTCAACTTTTATTTGGAAGTATCCATCTATTTCATCTGGATGACTTGAAAGTCTGACATTAGGTATTTTTTGTGTGGGCATCCTCAGTTTTGTATCAGCTTTGCCTGTAACTCCAGATAACTTTGATGCTTTAATCTTTACTCCAGCCCCCTTGACATCACTGGCTTGTCCATTCTCATCTGCCTTTTTACACAACAAACTGAACTCCACAGGTGGAAGTTGCATGTCTGGTGATTTCAATTCCACAGCAGATAGGGGTGGGTCTGATTTTATGGATTTGTTCTTGGAAATGGTGATCCCAAATTTGGGTCCTTTTTCTTTGGTTTTAACATTCGCTCTAGGTACATCAGAAGGAATATCAACCTGATCCTGTCGTATTCCTTTTTCAGATTTTCCTCCTGTTGCTGTTGTTGCATATCCCTTTGTTTTCAGTCCAGGACACCTAGCAAAGTGAAAGTGAGAGTTTCGGGGAAGAAGAGACAATTTAAAAGGTGCACTTTTAACTTTTAAAAATAATTTTACATGTATTATTTTTCTTTTTGTATTACCCATTCACCAACTTTCTCAGTTGTCTGTAACAGCCTATATAATCGTTGAATGTGCGTTCACGAGTCTGCACTCAATTATACAGCGGAAAGCAGTGTAGCGAATTACAGTCGACAAAGACTAATAAACAACAACTAACAAGTTGTTGCGTTACAACAGATAGTTGTTGCAACCCAAACTCATACAGTAGTTGGCCTTTACACTATTGGACAGGAAAGTTAACATTAGGCTGCTGCAACAAAAATGAATAGGCTAGTGTGATTTTGTGTTGTAGTTTTAGTAGTAGGCGTTATACAGTAGGTAAGCTTGCCTGCTTACGAGTTGCTACCTACAGTTCATGCATAACAAAATACTGTATTAAGTGGATAACGTCAGTTAATTCATCCAAACTCAAAGGCATACTCTTTAGTCAGCTTGTTTCCCTTTGACAAATTACTTTATTAGGACTATTTTTTTATACTTGCAATAGTGATGCAAGACAGGCGACATTAGCTCACTACATTAGCATGGAATGCTTACTTCCTAACGTTTCGTTCAATTCACAACTTATTTGCTGGTCTCTCCGTTGCGGTACGTGACCAACAACAAGTATGCTATATGTGACATAATATAGGACTGTAACTGTGCAGGACAATGCAACAGTGCAAAACAATAAACCATTTTATAATAGTAGTATAGCCTAGGCCTACTGTGTAGCTGAATGTGTCAGCCTGATACAATTATTTTCAAATGTTAGTTGTTTGAGTGTAATGGAGTCAATGAGTCCAAAACATGATAGATGTTAATCTAATCTACATGATTGTAATTCATTTTGTTTTCAAAATTTTCTTTTTCAAGCTACAGTGACAAAAACAAGGACCCAAATACATCTGGATAAAAAACTTAGTAAGTTATTTCCACGAATGTAAACATTACCAATATGCATATACAGTATGTAAGATATTTCAAATATAATATTCCAAAATGTTTTGGATATATAATCAAGTAATATCAGTGTGGAAGAAACATTCTTTAAAACTGTTAAAATGCAAGGTACAACAAAGTGTAGGATTTTTTAAAATGATGGTTACAGAAAACAATTTGGTCTGGGCAAGGCTCTGTCAGGATGTATGTATGCTGAGGCTAGTATTCAAAGGTAGTTTTGTATACTGTACTTCCTGGGTAAAAGTGTACGTTAGTATGTAACACCCCGCCCTGCTACAACTGACTGGAGGCACCTGGCAGACCGTGATATAGGGGCCACCCAGCCATCCATCGACGGCTCCGTTGAAGGCAGGACACTGACTTACAAGTTCTCACGGGTTTCTTCACCTGTTTGCTGCATTCGACACGGTAAACCACTAGATCCTCCCTTCAACTCTAGCTGAGTTTGGAATCTCTGCTATCTGGTTTGAATCCTATCTGTCAGACCGGTCCTACCAAGTGCTCTGGGATGGATGCCTGTCCAAACCCTGCCCACTCAACACAGGAGTCCCCCAAGGATCTGTGCTTGGGATCCTACTCTTCTCACTGTATACAAGATCCCTCAGCCCTGTAATTTCTGCTCATGGATTCTCCTATCACTGCTATGCC
>JAODUG010066918.1:0-13865 GCA_027564795.1 Aphredoderus sayanus
TGCTTTGTATGTGCCATACTAAGGTCTATGCTTTGTATGTGCCATACTAAGGTCTATGCTTTGTATGTGCCATACTATGCACATGTATACTGTGTATATATAAGTGTTGGCCTGTTTGTGGTTCATTTGACTTTTTTTGTTTTGTTTGTTTGTCGTAGAGTAGATTGAAGGACACATGCTACTGTCTGCCCACATGTCAGGCACATAGTGGCACTTGTGGATGACCACTAGTCATCATAGATTACCATAATATTACTGTGCATTAATATATTGATGTTTATATTGGCCTTTCCCCAGGGAGGACACCGGTCCTGGTTATTGCCTTCTGTGTATAACCCACAGGGACGTGCTGGGGCCTGTTTGTGTGTGTGTGCGTGTGTGTGTGCGAGTATGTGCGAGTGTGTGTGTGTGTGTGTGTGTGTGCGTGCGTGTGCGTGTGTGCGCACGCATCTCTCGTTGGTTTCAGTCCGTATGAGTCACATCAATTAAAGTGTTTTGTGTTTCTCATTTGAATTGCTAAAACAACATGCCACTCTCCGTATGTGTGTGTGTTTTTATCCATTATTAGATTATAAGAATCTGAATGAGGTGTTGTCCTTTGCCTGCGTGCACATTTACTGCTGCTGGCCTGTCCACGAGGTTTGAATCTGGTTAAATAAAGGTTCAGTAAAAAAATAGTAAACAAAGTGCCTTCTAACACTGATGCCAATGAGAACACATATCATTTAAAAGTGCGGACCAAACCAACTTGTAACAGTTGATCTGACAATCTTGCATTTTACGGGTCTGTGTGTGTGTGTGTGTGTGTCCATGTGTATGTACACACACTTACCGGTAATGCAATGTAGGAGAACACAGTGTTCCTGTTTACGTGTGTGCATGTACATGTGCGTGTGTGTGTGCGTGCGTGCGTGTGTGCTCTCTTCGGGTAGTCAGTGTTCCTGGCTGGCGTCAGTGCAGAGAATAGCCTGGCAGGGAGGTGTAAATTATGGATTAGGTCGCTGAGCATTGTGTTTGTAGAGGCAATCAATCTGTGTGTGTGTGTGTGTGTGCGCGCGCGTGTGTGTGAACTCATTGACTACATACTGTGTGCATGTGAGCAATGTTTTATGTTTATGTAATGTACTATGTGTGCATGATCGTCTGTGTGGAATGTGTTTGTATGGTGTGTCTACATGACAAGGCTGTGAATGTATGTGTTGAGCATTGGACTTTGAGGTCTAGCTTCACTGACTGTGCTGTATAATTTACTGTACTTTACTGTACTGTACTGTATGCTTGGCCCTATGCAGGGAAAATGTTAGAGACCTAGTCGCCTTGGTTTTATTTAGCTCTCCTCACTGAATAACACCGACGGAAAACCGTGGAGGAAAACGGCATTAGCTGCCCACCTGTGTGTGGGTGGGTATGTGTGTGTCCGTGTTGAAGTCTGTGTGTCTATTGCGGGGGTTTCCATTGGCACTTGTAACAATCCACAGAAAACAATCGCTGCACAAAAAGGAATGTGGTTGAAAACCTTTCCACCAACTGTCAAGTTCCTGCCTAAATCCTTTAAACCCTGCGTATGATTATGAACCCCTACGAGAGATCCTGTGTCCTTTAGCAGCCCTCCAGACCCCAACCTTAAGGTCCTGTCTCCTGGTCCAGTATGGATCGCTGAGACTCAGACCCATCAGTGGCCATGCTGACTGGAGATTGGAATTCCTCTCTGATTGATTGGGCCCAGTATTGACTGACTGATGACTGATGACAATGTCGGCTCAGACTGACGTTTGTGTGTGCCCATGTCTCTGCAGGTAGGGGGGGAGAGAGAGAGGGAGAGAGGGGAGAGAGGAGAGAGAGAAAAATAGAAGGAGGGAGGGAGAGAGAGAGAGAGAGAGAGAGCACTCACTGCAAAGTGGTGCAACCTCTTGATCATTTCCAGACACATCTGTCCACTTCTCCCTTGCCCTTCCATGTGATATATGGCAAGTCCTGAGACACCATATGGAAATGAGGCGTCAATGAAGCTGCCAGTCAGCACAGGGATTCCCCTCCCTGATTGTGGCAGTCGCCCCAGGTCTCCAGGGAGGGCTTAGTCCTGGCCTCTGGATTCCTCTCCTCTCCTCTCTTTCTGGTGGATACTGGCCCCTCGCGAGCAGAGACAATCTGTTCAATGGTTCTTGTTTCTTTAAAGGTGATGGATCAGGCTGATACACGGCATATTCTTTCTCCACACTGGCCTTTCACAGCAGATGATGCATATATGATAGCTCTATTTGGTGTTCTTAGAGCTGCCAATGTGAAGTTCTGGTGATCGGTGTAATGATAGCCCCCCCAGCTACATTTTGTTTTCTCCCTTCTTCTCGCCATTGCTTCTCATCCCCATTTATCCGTCTTGTATCCATCTTTCTCAGTTCATAGCTTGTCCATTCCAGGTGTCTGATCCCTGTGTGTTCTAGTTTACACAGTGTGTCTCTGATGGCCCTATAATGCCTCCTCTGCACCTCTCCTCCCTGGCCTGGCCTGGCCCGGCTGGCTCCCCCTCTCCCCCCCAGGTGATCCAGCGCTGGCGTGCGTGTGGCGGGGGCTGCAACGCCCGCCTGGGGGACCTGCTCCGATTGCGCCGCACACAGTGTGAGGGGCGGGGGGGCTGGAAGCACCGCCCCCCTCCGTCCCCAGCCCTGCCCCCCACGCTGCTCTGGACCAATAGGAAGGCCTCTCCATAACACACACTCCAGGTGGAAGTTGGCTAAAAAGACCCTCCCCCCCCCCACACCCACCCCCCAAACCCCCACCCGAACCTCCCTCCACCACACCCAAACACAGGTGTTGTTTTCAGTGTGGCCAGCGGACCAAGTGCTGGATGCTCTGAGCCCCAGGGCCCCAGGACCCCAGGGCCCCAGGGCCCCAGGGCCCCAGGGCGGGGGTCTGTCCTGAACACACCTAATCCAGAGCCCCAACCTGTACAACAGGGGCTAATGGACCCACCGCCGCGTAACACTGACCTGCCCGCCGTCCAATAACACAGGGCAGGGGTTTCCCAGGGTGCTGCTGCTGTGTATGAGGGTGAGGGGGGTGGGGAAGGGGGAGGAGGTGTTGCCGAGCAACCGATGTCAAGGCTTGAGCTATGATGTCAGATGACGGCGGTGTCAGATACGCAGTGGTTGGCCAGGCCCGAGCGCATCCTAACCCGGAGCGTTGTGTTATATATATACCGTATATATCATGGTGCTGAATCTACTATGTGTGACTTTCCCTTGAAGCGCGCGTCTGCCTGCTGCTCTGTGCTTTACGAGTTAAAGGTATAGTCAGTCAGTCATATCTTGTTGATATTAGAACTCAAATAAAAACAAAAACACCTCGCCCTTCATTGCCATAGGTTGCTCCCTCAGAAGCTCCGCCCCACACATTGGAAATGCATTGCTCATGCAGGCTCATGAACATTTATTAGGATAAACCTCTCAGAGGGTCCTACGTTTACGTCTGTTGTTGTGTTGTTGTGTATTGCAGTCTGCGCCACTATGTTTGTGTTCCTGTTTATGGAGCCATGGCTGTGTAGAAGTACCGGAAATAATTTTTAGCACGCACAGCAAACGGTAAATTAGCGAGGAGATATTTGGTTATTTTAAAAAACGTACAGCATACAATCGCTGACTATACCTTTAACCAGCGCCTTGGTGAACCGCAGAGTTGTGGCTGGGTCATGAGGCCTTTTACAGGTGTACTCCGCCTCTACAGGGCTTCAACTGCTACTGCATCCCTGGCACCCACTGGGTCAGGGGTCAGGGCAATCTCAGAAATCTCCCAAGGTGCACTTCTTCTTACCCACTGCTTGCTACTAGAAGCCTTTAGCAACAAAGACACAGCATGGACGCACCCCTCTGGGCACATTCACACTAATGCACTTACCTTTGTACACACTACATGTGCATCCCAACCAAACCTGCTTAGTTTGGTTGTGACGGAAGCTTACGATATAGCTTTACCTGACGTGTATATGCTGTTGGTCATGTCAAGAACATGACGCACTGTGCCAAAGTGACAACTAACAGCCGGCGTGTATAGTTCTCCAAGCATGTCGGCTCATTGTAACAGTTGCAGACTGAACAACAGACTGTGTAAATGACCAAATCAAAGCTATTTCTGTGGTTCAGTGGTAATACAGTGAACCCTCTCTATATGTATCGAACACAAAAAAAAAGAATGTCTCAGTGAAGAGAAACAAGCGTATGTATTAAACTGTAGAGATAATGGCTGAATTGCCCATGTGTGTCATGTTATTTTTGTGCGTTATCCTGTGTGACGTTTTGGAGACGGTGCAGAGCTCAGGAGAACCCCAGACTCGCGCATGGATGAACTCAATTATTGTACAGACTCCACCGCCATGTGTGTCCCTGCATTCAATGCACTTCTTGGGCTGTCTGCATCCCCTTCCTCCCCCTGCCTGCTGTCCCCTTCTCTCCCCCCCTCCCAGCACACTCACAGTTTCCACTACGACCCTCCCCCATGTCTCCAACAGCGAGGCCGGCTCAATGGGTGTTTCCATGGTAACCGCCCTGTAAATAGTGACCAGCGTTGTACGTTATAACTTCTACTACGTCAGAGAAGCACAGAGATGGAAAGGTGCAGAAATGAGGAGATACTATTGTTTATGATGGTGAATAATGATAGATTTATAGAATGTCTTGGGTTTGATGCAATGACTGAAGCGAAGAGAAAGATGTTTATTTTATAATGTGAATATTTTAACTTTTTTTTTTCCGAATGATTGTTAAATGATATTTAATTCTTTATACGCTATTTAACATTATTTGTTTGTCCCCAATGACATTGGTTTATTTTTTATGACGCAAGGCAGATGTTTTTTGGTGTGTCAATGATATATTGCACATTGTTGACATGTGGTGTGATGTTTGTTTGTGTAATGGCCGGGGTGTGTCTCCACATGCTGTTTGAACTCTCCAGATTGCTCGGAATGGCACAAGCCTCAAAGTATCAATAGCAAAGATAGATTTCTCATTCCCACTGATCACTGTGTGTCTGATCGACCTGGCGTTAGGAATTAGCAGCACCATCACAGTGTATCGACCGTGGCTGCTGATACTGTCTGGAGAACAACAAACATCAACAGGAATAAGAAGGGGACTGAAATGTTCAATGTTCAGACTAAATCAGCTGCGATGCATATTGGACAGACTGCTTGAATGACTGTGAATGTAATGATGCAAAAGTCTAATTTCTTTTACTGCCTGCACATATCAATGGAAAACACATGTAGCTGGATCATGCGTCTGCATCTGACTGCTTGTTCTGATTATTATCTGCAAGTGTTGTGTGCAGTCTGTCATTAAGCAAGACAATGACAGTACAGCATTTCTGATAAGGTATTGATTTAAGCAATCGATCATATCCTTTTGCTGTGAGTGGGTTGGCATGCAAACTGTTGAAATGCAGAGCTAATCTAAACCATATCATGATATAGGCAACTAATATGTTACATATTAAATCCAGTTATTACAGCAAATACTGATTTACAATTACAATGTCTTAGAAAGGAACCTGACCAACCTATGCCAATGTACAGTAACAACCAGGATGTTGCTTAGCCATGTGTGTTGCTATGGTTTGCTTGGTTGTCTTTCAAAGAGGATGTTACCCTTATTGACCTGCATGGACATTTGTCTGGCCCCGCCCTTTATGAACCACAGAAGAAGAAGCTGTTCAAATGTGGGGAACTACTTCTCACTGCACTGTGAATCACTGCACTGCCACTGGCAGGTCTCATCGATATGCCTGTTGTTCACCTTTGACCTCACCCGCTCTTGCACGTCCATACACGAGACAACCCAAAAGCCAGTGTCCTCAACGAATGCCCACTTTACTGCCAGCCACCCCTGTTTTCAGGAATACACATCAACTATCTGGTGCTACAGCCAGTGCAAAATGGGCGTTTTATTGTTCCCAGTCCATGTAAAGTAGTCCAGTGAGACACTGAATATTTTAGCACCTATGTAAAATGTAGCTCACTGCCTTTCATACTGTAGTTGGTTTTTTGTTTGTTTTTTTTGTTTTTTTGTACATAACATACAGTCTATTTTACCTGCATACATTTGTGTTTGTGGAAAGAAATGCAAGATTGTATGTGTTGTTTCATAATTATGTTACCGATGTTTTCTAAATACCTGTACAGCAATAAATCACACCTGTGTCAAAACCAGTCTTCTGGTGTGCTTGTGTATGTGACACACGTTCACCCATGGCAGTTTTCTGGCGTACAAACGGTTTCTTTTGAAGCCAAGTAAGATGATGTGTGCATAGAAGCACGACATGTTTGCTAGAAAAGCACACGGCAATTTATTCATTTTATTTTCCCATTATTTTACCCAAGAGACCCACTGTCTCTTGCAAGGCCGACCTAGCCACGCACAATAGGAAAACAATACAAAACATAAAATCTACCATTTCCATTGTGAACCAGACCTTTGGCCTCCCCCAGGAAGTAGCATGCGGCAAGGTGGTGTGGCTCTGCAGCCCATTCAGCTGCAGCCACCTGGCTAAAGGAGAGCCGTCGGCAGAGATGGCTGGGAAGCTCCCTAATAACGGCATTGTAGACAAACAAGGAAATTAAAAGCTGTTTATGCAAATACACCTCCAGCCTCAACCATCTGATGTACAGTACAGTATAAGATACGATGGCTAGTGAGTGATTTGGCATTTGTGATGGCACAAAGAGCCAAAGGCCAAACAGGGTAAAGGCCCTTTAACAATAGGGGTTGCATATATGTACACAATGCATCTCTATAATCTAGAAGAGATAATAATGGCTTGAACAATATTTCTTTCTATTTCTTTCTTACTTGGTAATTCTTGATTCGAAAGAGAAAGAAATGTAACTTTTTGGGCAGCTTTACTAATTACTGTACGTAACTACTGTAGCTATAATCAATGTGTTATAATTATTATAATTATAAAGCAGCTTGTCACCATGCCAAATACTTAAAGTATATCATTTATTAGAGTCTTTCTTATTAGATTATAATACTGGACAGGGAAGTCATCTGTTATATATATTTATTCAGATTATGAGGCTGTAGACACTAAATTAAATCATTTATAAAAATAGAAAATAACAGGAAGATACAGCGCTGTACTATTACTGAGGACAAAGGAATTAAATCAGCAGCTTTAATTCCGTTGTCCTCTGTCTTGTACAGAGACGACAGTCAGGTTGTCGTCATCTGTCATGTTCTCCAGCGCGTCACAAGTAGATTGACATGCCGCCGTGCAGCACTGTGGCATTATGGGTTCTTTGAGGTTCACCATGTTGTGCAGTGGCGGGTCTACAGAGCACCGCTTCCATCTCTACTCATGCAAATCACAACACTTCATGGGAACAGGCGTTTCTCTCTCCACCCCTGTATTCAAAGGAAAGCACTCACCCATAATTTTTATCATCCAATGAATGGATCTGTAGCCAGACGAGATAAGGGCAACAGTGTATTGGACCAGAGCATGATACTGTAAGCAAACGCCTCAATTTCCTGTGTTGACGTACAAACAACCTGCAAGAGAGGATACAATGGAAAAGTTGTATGGAAAGACATATGCTCATTGCTTGCACACACACACACACACACACACACGGGCACATTCACATACGGTGACATTTCACCTGCAGTGCCTTCAGTTTAACATCAGGTTGAGGGATGAGTCACATGACAGCGTCTTCCCACAACAATAGTTACAATGCGTAAGCGGCACCAGTAGAGAGGAGGAATTTTACTCGCAGGCACTCTTAACCCGCGGGGCTGTGTGGAGGCTTGTGTTTGATGTAAACCGTTTGTGTGTGTGTGTGTGTGTGTCATTGTAAACAATTCATTGAAGCTAGTGACTAATTCGCACACAGGTGTTTAGCTCCAGGGTCACAAACTGTGGCCGTAAGAAGGCAACATTTCAGTGGTCATTTTTACTGTAAGTCAGTTGAAGGTAGCCTGTTATTGTTCAAATTCTTTGATAGCAAAATACACCCAAGTACAGTATGCAAAGCCTTGCATAATGACGTTAAATCACATGGCCAGCCAGCTACTGTACGCAGGTCTCTCAGTCCAAAGCAGCTGACACCTGGCGGTGTGTTTGGGAGGGGGCGGGTGGAGGCGAGGGTTAATCGAGGCTGGAGGAGCCTATCTAATAAAAAAGCTGCACCATTTGGGTCCTTTCACCTGGATATGGCTACACTATTGCTATTCTACGCAGCTGCGTAACATTCTGTTCCCAGTTTGGGAACACAGGCCGATAAAGCAGAGAGCTCACACACTTGAAGTATGTGCACACATACATACACAAAAACACGCACACACAAATACACCACAAATGACACAAGCATGGCTCTAGCCCTCGTGATATCTGTAACCCTTGTGATGTCCTTTGGGTCAAAATGCCCCAAATCACTAGCGCTTTGTGGCAGATAGAAGGCGCTAGAGCTAATTCTACCGCTTACACAGACATGATGTGCACTGCTGGCACAACAGGAGGACAACATAGGGTTAAAAGGCACACAAAAAAAATGCATGAAGAAATAATTAATAAACAAATAAATACACAGCATTGCCAGTTAAAAAACACACAAAATCATACACAATCAGATGGCGCCGCCGGGTGGCCAAATACGATATTATTAAGACATCATGAGGGTTAAATTAGTCTGTTAGGTACAAATTTGTGCTCTCTCTCTCTCTCTCTCTCTCTCTCTCTCTCTCTCTCTCTCGCTCTCTCATTGCGTTTTGTGTTCTTGAGTGTGAATTTGTGCTCATGTATGTGTACTGTGTGTGTGAACATGACAGTATACAGTGTAGGCACAGTGAGTGTAACTGTGTGTATATATTATACGTGTCATCTTAGTGTGTTTGTGTGACTGACATAAACATGGTACAAAGAGCCCGTTCATTGACCATGCTCATTTTTCCAGTGTACGGTGAACTTGAACGTAACCAATGAAACTAAAGCACATGAATTTGAGCACTGTTCAGATTTGCGTGAAATGTGGAATCCTCAGGTGAGTTCCATGTCTGCTGTAACTCCAGGGTCAGACCAAACTTTGATGCTCTGCGGTAATCACCCTCATATACAATGCTGTATCTCCTCAGAAATTAATGCTCGCTCGTCTTTACTCTGGGCAGAAGGTTTCCATCTGTCAGTGAGGTCCAGGTGTTTTTTTGCTGTACCTGCGGTTGGCCAGTCTGTCAGTTGAAACGGGAAGTTCCCATTATCGCCGTTATAACACGTATGCACCTCCAACCAACGGTGGAATTTGGGGGATTTACGCTATTTGCATAAAATATGCTTGTATCATCTTTGACTATAGATCAAACCAGATTGTCATTACTTGCAGGAAGCCTGGGATTTAAAATGAAGCCATGGGCTCAAGACGATAGGGCAGTGGGAACTATCTGGAACAGGGGGGAAGAGATAGAGGCAGGCTAGATATTGATTGTTTCACATTGTTTTGGAACTGCAAACCGCCTTCAGCGGCTCAGTAGAGACCAGGTGACATGTTGTTTGTGTGTTTGTAACCTACTGTATAAGCGTCTGAAAGCGGGGGAGGGCCAATGGCAATTGGGAGGTGAGTCCCTTGGCGCCAAAGGATACGAAACACAGCAGTCTGCATCTCACATAGCGGGTAAGATGGCGGATGCACACGGTGACTTACGAGTTGCAGCCTCGAGCCGCCTCGTTTTCTCCGCTCGGATCAATGCTGTGTAGAAAAGACAGGCAGGAGAGTGAGCATGCTTCACCCAACGTCTGCTCCCGCTGACTTTATTAGCGGTTTAGGGTGAGGCTCTTAACAGAGTCACCATAACCTCTGTCACCACCCCAAGCCTACCTTCATAGACTCCATATATATATAGGCCCCATAAAGCCTCTCAGTCTCTCGTTACCTCCTAGTCTATGACCAGTCCCAGGCCTCATTACTGTATACCTCCTCCCCTCGCCTCCTCCTGTGCCTCTCCCCCCCATCGTTTGATTCCTATCCTCCCCTCACCCCACTCTTTTCCCCTCGACGCTCATTTGCCACAGAAGAGGCGCGGGCGCTCCGCACTTTACCGAGGGAGCGTGAAAATCAATACCGTCTCAGTTTTCAATGAAAGACTTTGAGGCCTGCCCCCTCCAGACAGATCCGTCACGTCGGCTCCGACACACCTGCTCAGACACAGACTGGCACGAGCGGAGGCAGAAACACCCTTCCAGCCGCACCCCGCCCACAAAGACATGCACCAACACTCCTCTCAAACCCCCCATACGGACTTGCGTACATATCCTGCACTACTTTGTCGGTAGCTCAACAAACACGATCATGCACACCCAAAACGTACTCCCCTGGACGGAAAGCACGGTGTTTCCCCCACCGAGAACAGAGCGATGGGGCTCACCCGGCGCTCAGCCCCTCCCCACACCCGGACGGGGGCCGCGCTGACCCCCCCCCCCTTCCCCACACTTCCCGCTCCTCCCCACAATCCTCCTTCAGTCAGCAGTCACATGCCGGGCTCGCGTTTGATGATGTAGCTAATTAACGCAGCAATTAACGACATTCTATACTGCTGACGGACCCAGACTTTCTCGCACGTGTAGAAAAATGGACTCACGCACACACACACACACACACACACACACACACAAACACACACACACACACACACACACACACTCACACTCACACACACTCACTCGTGGGCAATTATAATTGTGTCTGAGTTGTGGTTACTACAGACACACAGACCTGAAGGTTGTCTGTGAATCATCAGTCAGTAGAGACAGGGACAAGAAAGAAAAAAAGAAAAAAATGGATTACCCTGCCTGTGTGTGTGGGTATATTGGTTTTCAGTTCTAGACTGAATACACAAACAGGAATACAAGCCGTGGATTACTTTAATTATAAATTAAGAAGTAGCACAATTCATAACCATGCCTTGCTACACTACCAAATGAAAATATGACTTCATTTTCTGGTTCATCAAGATATCCAAAATTGCCATTTCCATTTTCTGTTTGTATGTCACTTAGAAATAAGACGTTTTCTCATTCTTTGTGTGAGCCTACGCTTCTTAGAATTAAAAATACATTTATTCACAGAGCACGGAGAGATTAATCTCTGCATACGTTACACAGCATGACAGAATTCGATGTCTACCGGTGTTAGGTGTTTTCGTTTCCTGCTACATTTTCACAGAGGCGGAAATATGACAAGCATTATTCAAAACTGGCATCCCAAGGACCTCTACGAAATTATGTCAATAAGCTTTTGTATCGTCTCCTTGGCAACAAGAGGCCCAGTCGGTGCCATGCTGTTTTCCTCCCTGGGGCAAACCTTTCTAAAGAGTTATGTTTGCTGTAGTCATGTTTACATTAACAGCCCACATTGGCTGCCAACATATGGTACTATATACCACTCTCTGCACTGTGGGCTCTGTACGCCTATACAGTACTCCAGGGGCAATTCCAGCTCAGTGGGGGTTAGTGGAAATGGAGATTGAAATGGGGAAGCCATACATGCGGAGGTGCAGTATATGATTAATCATGCAGCATTTAGCAGCAGGATATTTGCCCAATAAAGCGTTGGTCAAAAGGGAGAAACACGACGATATTGCTGCTGTTTGCCCTACGGGCCACTGCTTCCCTCCTTCGTGTCTCTGCAGTCTGCGGTAGAGAGAAAGACTAGAGGAAACCCCCCACGCAGCCATATGTGTGTCTCCCACATGAGGAAAGAGCGCAACGTATAGCACTATATGTCTTTGGATCCCATTGGCCGAACACCTCCTCTAGATTCTTACCAAGAGAAAAACCTCCTCTACCTCCCTTACCGCCCAATGCACATCTGATACTCACATCCACACAGTGCCTTGATTCCTTTTTTTTAATCACGCCTTGGTTACCTATTTAATCAAGTATTCACTAACTAATTGCACTTTATAATTGCCCTAGTTAGGAAGTATGAGACTTTAATTAGCATGGCAATGCTATGAGGTATGCCTCTATGTCTACCATCAAGCCCCTATGTCCAACTGGTATACAACTATAGCAATATGCTGCTTTGTTTCTTAAGGTGGCTACAGAAGAGGTGTTCTCAAATTGGCAAAGGTGAACGTTTTGTAACAGTTTTACGTTTGCTCTGAAGTCAAAGACACACAAAAACTCTGGTCTGAGGTCTGTGGAGCGAACAGACATATTAATTCAATTTTAATTTAAGTTGAAAGAACCTTGTTGGTCTCGAAGAAAAAATGACAACAGTGTACAACATCCTGAGCTCATCAGCGCCACCATTAGGTTATGACATACACACACTCACGCTGTAAGCCTAGCGAGAACCCAATGTGAAGGTGTAGTAAGCACATCGCCAATGATCATGTTTTCCCATAGAGGTTCTTCAGTAACAGTGTATGGTATCTAACATCGGCACGCGGTAACTACGGTTACGGTGCTACTGAGTGAGACGATGTCCCCATCTCACTCAATGGCAACAGAGCATATATGTGAAGTCATGTCTCAGCTAGCAAACCACCCACACATGCTGTTTGTGGAGAGTGTGAGTGCATGTGTGTTTGTAAGTGTGTATTTGTTTGTGTGTGTGTGTGTGTACTGTATAGTCCGCATTGTGGCATCTGCCAGTGTAGTAGTGTCTATAGTAGACACCAGGGGTGGCTGGGAGCTACCATGCCAGCCTGTTCAGGGTGTCTTTCGTTCCCCCAGGCAAGCCGAATGGTGTGGTCCAATTGTCATTGGCACCTCCCTGCCAGATTAGTACATTTGTAGGCAGCTAGCGTATAGCACAGGAATTTTCTCTTACAAATACACACAGTAGACTCACACACCCTTTAAAAATCTATAAAAGCAGAGCAGAAAAGCATTTGCATGTCAGATTTTTAGTTATCAAATTAGGTTTCTTCACAAGGAAACCCTCAAAAGTGTGTACACCTCTTTTAGAATCCAAAGACGCAATCCAAGGGCATTTTAAAGTAAACATGCATGCTTTTTTTTCCACCAGTGCTTGAAAAAAGAACGACCATCTGCAGTGATTGGCAAATGTGTTATTATTTTAGAACTGCCTTCTGAAGGCTAAATACACAATTATGTTTTGTCAGTAAGTCCCAAAAGAACCCAGTCAGTTTTAAACTTGTGACACATTTATTTGCAAAACATCATCCTTTTCTTTGCAAATGCTTTACACGTGGATCATATTATGCATTCGCAGATTTGTACCTATATTAGCAGAAGTTTGGTATTATTTTACTGCCATGCTACATGAAGGCTATGTCCTTGTCAATTGTGTAATGGTTACATGAAACAGAAAAGGAGGCAGAAGAATCTAGCCAGCGATGGCAGATGGGCTTGTGCAAACAGGCAGGTGCTGACGTTCTCAGTGATTCCACCGCATTACAAAAAGGTCCCACGGCCCATTACAATCTATCATACATAGATAATTGTAGTGGGAAAAAGTGGTCTGAAAGCTATAAAGGAGATTAGTAGTGGACATTTTTATACTCAGCTGGGTGAGAGCTTATCTTACAGTAATATGACAGCGTGTTATAAACTGATGACTGATGAAGTGAATTTATTCCTCCGTGGCTCCGCTTAGCAGCTTCCCCGATGTCGCAACACAGGTGGAAACCAGTAGTGTGAGCATTGTTGTTGACACTGCAGCCATCTGTCAGTGAACTACATGAATGAGTAAATAAACCACTCCTCCTTTCAGCATCAGCAGCTTGAATGGTGAGCATGGACGGAGAGAGAGAGAGAGAGAGAGTGTGTGTGTGTGAGAGAGAGAGAGAGAGAGACAGAGAGAGAGAGAGACAGAGAGAGAGAGAGAGAGAGAGAGAGAGAGAGAGAGAGAG